>BLYF01000096.1:405727-455325 GCA_014905255.1 Herpotrichia juniperi
CGTCAGATGCGGCGTCCTGGGGTCAGAAGACGAAGGTTGTGAATGCGTATGGGCCGAGTGAGTGCACGGTAGGGGCGACGATTAATGATAATGTAGGGGCAAAGCCGTATATTACCATGGGGAAGGGTAAGGGGTGCGCGATTTGGCTTGTTGATCCTGCGGACCACAATAAGCTGGTGCCGGTGGGTGCAGTGGGGGAGCTGTTGATTGAGGGTCCCATCGTTGGTGATGGGTATTTGAACAACCCGGCCAAGACGAAGGAGGTGTTCATTGAGGATCCGGCGTTCCTGCTCGCTGGTACATCGAAGACGCCTGGCAGGAGCGGTAGGATGTACAAAAGTGGGGATTTGTGCAGATATGACCCCGATGGTGCGGGCGAAGTCATCTTCGTCGGACGCCAGGACCAGCAAGTTAAGCTTCGAGGCCAACGTATCGAGCTCGCGGAGATTGAATACAACATGCAGAAACACCTTCCCTCGGACACACAACTCGCTACCGAAGTCATCAAGCCTGGTGGTTCTAGCGAGCCTACTCTAGTGGCATTCCTAGTGGAGCAGAAGAAGAGCGGCATGAGGCATCTAGATGGTGATATCTTCGCCAGTTTCTCTAACAAGTTCCAAAAGGCGTTGCAGGAAATGACGCAGCATCTTTTCCGAGATCTACCGGGATACATGGTCCCCACAGCATACATTCCGCTCTGGAAGATGCCCCTTCTCGTTTCGTGTAAGACGGACAGGAAGAGGCTGAGGGAGATCGGTACCTCAGTCACGCGTCAAGATCTCAGACGATTCAACTCGATCATGTCGGAGAAGAAAGAACCCTCGACTGAGATGGAGTTGAGGCTGCGGCCTCTCTGGGCAAAGGTCCTTGGTGGAGAAGAAGACTTTGGAGCCAATGACAACTTCTTCAGCATGGGCGGCGACTCGTTGCGTGCTATGAAGCTCGTTGCTGCTGCAAGAGGCGATGAGATTGATCTCAGTGTACCTGACATCATGCTCAATCCAACTCTTTCTGCAATGGCCGCGAAAGCTACACCGCTGTCCTCAGAAGCCAACGCTGACGTTCCTCCCTTCTCATTGATCGACAAGACCTGGAAATCAGAGCAAGCGCAGGCAGAAACAGCAGCGTTGTGTGGAGTGGAAGCATCCTCGGTCGAGGACGTCTACCCCTGCACTCCTCTCCAAGAAGGTCTCATGGCCCTCTCCGCCAAATTTGTCGATGCCTACGTCGCTCAGCGCGTTGTCGAGCTCCCCCTCGAAGCAGGGCAGAACCTGCAGAAGGCCTTCGACAAAGCTGCCGCCGACGCCCCTATATTACGCACTAGAATTGTCAATGTCCCCGGTCGCGGTCTGTTCCAAGTCGTATTGAAAGACGGACAACTGGTCCGCTCAGGATCAGATCTCGGCGAGTATCTTCAGAAAGATCGCGAAGAGCCCATGGACCTAGGCAAAGCCCTTTTCCGCTACGGTGTTGTGAGTAGTCCCGAGCACTCTTCCGCCCATGTGGTCATGACTATGCACCACGCTGTATATGATGGTTGGTCTATGCCCCTGATCATCGAGCGTGTGAACCGCGCATATAGCGCTGGTCTTGACACTGCTCGACCATCCACATTCAAGCACTTCATCAAGTACCTTTCCGGGCTCGACCGATCAGTCTCTGAGACATACTGGCGAGAGCGCCTAGAAGGCGCAAGTCCGTACCAGTTCCCTCCTCTTCCTGAGCCTGGGTACATCACAAAAGCCGACTCATTGCTCGAGCACTACGTGTCTGTCCCTACGTCCGCACATTCCAAGCTCACACTCGCGACTATCATTCGCGGTGCCTGGGCTCTTGTCTCCTCGCTCTACACTGGAGCACCAGACGTCGTATTCGGAGAGACGTTGACAGGACGCTCAGCAGCCGTTTTCGGTATCGAGCAGATCGAAGGACCTATGATAACCACCATCCCCGTGCGTGTCCGCCTCAGCCTTGACCGACCGATCTCAGAGTACCTGCAGACGCTACACTCCCAAACCGTTCAGCAGATACCGCACGAGCATCTCGGACTCCAGAATATCCGCCGTTTGAGCCGCGACGCACGACAGGCCTGCGATCTACGCACTGGCCTTGTCCTCCACCCTAAAGAAGATGAGTCCGAGAGCGGTTCAGAAACCATCGAAAGCGCGCCTGCAACACGCTTTATGCCGACCGATGACGCCGAGGCCGCTCGAGAAGCGCTGAAATTCAACACCTACGCGCTCATGCTTGTTTGTACGTTGGACGAGAACGGATTTTTGGTGATGGCAAGTTTCGATTCGAAGACCATCAGCTCGCCGGCTATGGAGCGGGTGCTGAATGTGCTAGATCGTATCGTCACTGCGTTCCTTGGTAACCCCGAGAGCAAGTTAGGGGATGTGGCGGTGTTGGATAACGAGGAGAAGGAGGATGCCGATAAGATTCGTCCCAAAGATGTCATGATTGACAGCTTTATTGAGACTTCGCCGGAGAGGAGGACCGGAAACGAGTCAGAGCTTTCTGGAAACGAGGTCAAGTTACATAAACTCTTGAGCCGGATTTTAGGTATTCCTGAGACGGAAATTAATCCCAGTGATAGCTTCTTCGAACTTGGTGGCGATTCTATCAGCGCTATGAGACTTGTCTCTGAGGCTCGTACGCAAGGCCTCAAAATTACTGTGGCTCAGGTCTTCCAGAGCCGCTCCCTCTACGCACTGGCTACTGTCATTGGCAACGAAAAGGAGGAGAAGCTGTTCGATCTCCTCAGTCGTATTCTCGGCATACCGAAGAACGAAATCAATCCGAGCGATAGCTTTTTCGAGCTTGGTGGTGATTCTATTGGAGCGATGAGGCTCGTATCCGAAGCCCGCGCTCAGGGTCTGAAATTCACAGTCGCCCAAGTATTCCAAAGCCGCTCTTTGTCATCGCTGGCATCAGTGGCTGAGGAGAAAGACTCTTCGCCTCAGGTAGAGTCTGGCGATGTTGTCACGCCATTTGCCGCGCTTGGAGAGGATAAGAACCTGTTCGGTCCAGACCGCGTTATCTCTCTTCTTGAGAACCCAGAATGGACTATCGTTGACATCTACCCGACCAGACCGCTGCAGCAACTCGCAGTTGAAGGAACAGTTGATCTGCCACGGTACTCGTTGCGTTACGAGCTGATTCAGTTCACATCTCTCATTAACTCAACCAAGCTACGCAATAGCTGTCAAGAACTTGTAGCACTCAACGAGGTCCTCCGCACCGTGTTCATCGAAGACGGTGGAAGGTGTCTTGGTGTTGTCCTCGAATCTTTGCAAGTTCCCTTCGAAGAAGTGACAGTTCCTGATGGCACCAATCTCAAAACGTTCGCCGAAGAAGCCTCTGTCAAGGACATCCAAGCCCCCAAGCCTCACGGCTCTTCCTTCGTTGGCTTCACTCTCTTCACCTCCACGTCAGGGGAATCCACCCTCTCGTTCCGCATCTCCCACGCTCAATACGACGAAATGTGTCTCCCTCTCCTCTTCGAGCAGCTTTCGGCTCTATATTCCGGTACCCCTGTTCCAGGGTCCGAGCCCTTCTCGGGGCACGTAAACCATGTTGTAGCGCACAACATTCCGCAAAGCATCCCGTACTGGCGGGACCTCCTCTCCGGTTCGCAAATGAGCGTCTTCAAACCCTCCATTCCTCTCACTTGTCGCACCGCTACCTCCGTCTACCGCGAATTTGACATCTCCTCGCGCCCGCAGAACATCACAATCGGCAGTCTTCCAACTGCCGCATGGGCTGTCACCCTTGCCCGCCGTCTCTCAAAGCAGGACGTCGTTTTCGGCGAAGTCGTCTCCGGCCGCAACATCGGCGTGAGTAACGCTGACCGTATCTTCGGCCCAACATGGCAGTATATCCCCCTCCGTGTTCCCTTCTCCGCAAACCCATCTTGGACATACCTTGATCTTCTCAACTTCGTACAACAACAGCATATTGAGTCTGCTGCCTACGAAGGCATGGGCTTTTCGGAGATCGTCAAGGGGTGTACTGACTGGGATTCGAAGGAGGTGAAGTGGTTCGATACGGTGGTGCATCAGGCGCCGCAGTGGGTTGAAACTATGGACTTTGGAGGGCTGGAGGCGAAGTTCGATACGCTGTATCCGCATGCGGAGCCGCTGAGGGAGTGGAAGTGTCAGGCGTTTGTCAAGGATGGGGGAAAGAGGTTGGGGATCGAGATTGTTACTTTTGAGGAGTGGGCGAGTGTTGCGGAGGATGTGATTGGAGAAGTTGGTGAGGTATTGGCACAGCTTATGGAGGGTAAAGCTGGGGAGAGGGTGTTTGAGGGGAGTGGTGCTGCTGTCAAGGAGAGTACTACTGGGAACGCTAACGTCGTGCTGGAGAAGTTGGAGCACCCCACCGAGCAGAGTAATCTGCAAGAGGATGCTGTGAAGACGGGAGCGCTGGAGGATTTTCTGGGAGTTATGTAGTAGCGCTTTGTTGATTTAATCTCGTCGCTGTACTTGTTTTGTTATTGCGGCTAGCTGGATAGGTGTTCGGCGCTTGGGTTGCTTTGATCTCTAATTCACTTTTAATTTCATATTTTTCATCACGAAAACCTACAGCGCGTGACTTTCCCTTCCCTGTCACATGTTTGAAGAAAATGTGGCTTCCCGAGAGGGTGAGTGTGCATGGGGCGCGTTTTTAACCGGTAAGTACCACTATTCCATTGTAGGGGTTGTTGAGAAGGCGATATATGGTTTGGGCGAGTCCTCAGCTCCCTCAGCCATTCCCACTATTCAGTTAAAGTGGTCTCGCATCTCATCTATCAATTCATGGTCGTGGGTCGGCAGTTTAAAAGTTGACTCCTGATAGCTTCAGCCATCTCGCGCCTGTGACGGATAGTAAATGCGGGATCCAGGACGTAATTCTGTTTCCCATTCCGTTCTTCTGGATGACCCGGCAACAGAACCGTAGTATACTCTTCCTTCAACGAGAATTTCTGGAATGTGCGAATGAGAAGAGGAAGTTCCGGGAACAGTCTTGGAGGATGGCCCACAACGTCGAGGCTTAGGGTGAAGGGCCTAGAATCAGCTCTAAAGTCGTCAGATCGAAGCACCAAGCTCACTCCCTTGAGAGACGTGAGCTTCGCCAGATGACTTGAATTCAAAGCGCGCTGCCACTTCTTATGATGAAAATGCGTAGCCAAGTGATACATATCGTCCTGAATAATGCAGACCTGTGCGACGAGATCCACACGCGTCCAGGATGCCTGAACGAAGCCGTAGAAGTCATCCGGAAAGTGGAAAGCGAAAACGGTAGTGTTCCATGCGACTGGATTTGCTTCTCGATGCAGTTGTTTGCATACCAAAGGGACCAGGATAGTGGGGCTGTGGTTCGGTTCCTCATGATTGTTGGAATGATATAAGCAATCATGGTATCCAGACGTCCCTGTTCTTCCTACGGTCATTGCGGGTGCGTCCCATTCGAAAGGCTCTGTCGACGAGGCGCCCTCAACGCTTAACCTATATACATCTATGTCCGACAGAATTTCCAAACACGGCTTATAGTGAATCGGCGACGGCTTGTAGTCGAAGCAAGAGCCAAAAAAATTCCGGGACTCGTTGTGAGGGTGCACTGTTCGATGTCCGAAGGCAAGTTCCCAGATGTAGTTTCGTAGCTCAGCGGGAAGCTGAAGTAGCGGGGATGCGATTGAGTTGCGAAGAGTTCTACAACGGTCAACAGCAATCAAATAAATCATGGAGTAGCTTACATATCGTCACTGGATAAGGACTCATTTTTGTCTGGCTTCTCATCTTGATCATTGGCTGCCGTGATAAGGGGTAGTGCTAGTACTTCGGCATCTCCCTCTGTGTCATTTCTGAGTAATCCTGGGGAGTCAATGGCTGTCGAAGCGTGAAGTGTGAGATGAGACATGAATGTGTGACTGGTGAGGAGCTTGCGTTCAAGTCGTGTTAAAAAAAGGGTATCCGGAATACTGTGATAGATGAGTTGTGGTGGAGTAGATAGGACAAAAGTACGTTATCTGTCTTATCTGCACGTGAACACGCGTTTAGTCTGGCGCTAGCGCTCAGCTTCCTTCTGTCCGATTACACCAACCCATCTATCACAGGTATATCCTTTCGTCATCCTTGCACTTTATTTTTCTTTTCTGAGAATAATCTTGGTATGGCTTTCTTCAAACATCAGATGGTCCCGCTCGCAACAAGGGTATCATAAGCACAAAAACACGCCACTCATCGCGTATATAACTGCATTCTCAATATATACAATGAAAAGGTAGACCTTCAACAAAATGGTTCAAAAGGCACTCCGTATTTTCCTACCATCTCTCCTCATAAGTCCCTAATACCACAATGCCTGGTTCCAGAACAAACTCTTCTCACTTGCCAAATCATCCGCACCTGTTGTGAAGGTAGTATTGAAGATGATCTGCGTTCCGCTCGTTGAGTTCCCCTCCATATACTTGGGCCAATACAGCTTGTCCTCCGGCCACTGCGTGTTCGGATTCCCTGTCAGTACAAACGATAACAAGTACTTCTGCATTTTCACAGCAACTGTTGCGTCGACGGTTCCTCCACCCATTCCGCCGCCCATCCCGCCACCAGGAGGTCCGGTGCTCGTGGTTGAATTGCTGGACGTGGAGTTGGTGGTGGCGGTGGTTGAAGAAGAGAGTGTGTAGGTCGAGTAGAAGATGTACGACTGATCAGTACCGTGCGTGGCGGATCCAAGATCGACGCGAGCATTCCAGGTATCGTTGCCCATGGCGTTGGTGGCGGCGAGGTTGTGTGCTGTCAGGTCGAAGGATTGCTTCATGTCTGCGAAGCGGAGGCCGGGGGAGGCGTAGTCTCCTTCGGGGTAGAGTGCGAGCGCCTGATTGATCAATTAACATCCGTATGTTAACAGAGAAGAGGGTTTAGGAGACTTACCTTCTCAACAATATCGTCAGTGATGGAAGGGAAGAAAATACGCAGGTATGTGGACACATCCGCCGTGGTATTAACCCCAGTATAAGCCTGCGAATTCGCCTCATGCAGCTCATGCGACAAGACTAGCGGTCCAGTAAAGTTGAATCGTCCCTGGTAGAACTGCGCCTCGTATGTATCGGCCACGATATCTCCATCCACTCTCGGCTGGAACTGGTACGTGTAATTCTCCACTGCCGCCGTACTCGCCGTGTTCAGCGTATCAAAGTCAACCGCGCGCATGCAGTCAAACTTCCCACCCTCACATCCCACGGCGGTCGAAACATTCTGCCAAAACATCTCCGCTTGATGATGTCCGGCTCCAGGCACAAATCCAGGAGACATGACATACGCCTGCTTGAACAGCTGCTCCGCGTGTCCGGCAAACCTAGTCATCTGGAACAAGACCTGAGAGGCTCCAGCAGAGAACCCAACAGCAGTAATAGCGTCTTTGTCTCCGCCGAATGCACTAATATACTTCCTCGTCCACTCAAACGCCTGCTGCACATCCCAAAGCGCTGCATTGGTCGTCCCGCCCTCGTGTGCGTACGTAGGTCCGTTACCAAGTCCAGTGATGCCGAGACGGTAGTTGTACGCTACGAAGATGAAATCTTTGCTCTGTTCAAATAATCCCTCAGGCGTGTTTTGTGATTTTGAACCGCCAGTGAAACCGCCGCCGTAGGTCCAGACTATCACCGGCAAAGATTTGTTGGCGGGAATGTTGGCCGGCGCCCAAATATCCATGTAGAGACAGTCTTCAGTTGAAGCGCAATCAACATCTGCCGTGGCGAGTGTGCCATCATTAATAACAGTTTCGACGGGTGGCCAGGAGGGTTTGGCCCATCGTAGATCGCCAGTTGGGACGGCGGCGAAGCGGATGTTTTGGTATTTGTAGTAGCCGAGTGAGGCATTTCCGGCGGCGGCAACGATAGTGCTGTAGTCGAGGGTTACGGTATGCATGGTAGTGTTTGTGGTCGCAGTTGGGAGTGCTACAACGAGAGAAGCTCCCATTAAAGAAAGGAGGCCAGATGAGAAATGCATGATGTAGGATAGAACAGACGAAAAGAGAAAAGTGAATGCGGACAATGAAGTGAAGAATAGAAGACCTGAAAGTTCTGAGGAAGTTATATTTTGTTGTTGTACGATATTGCAGCGATATGTCAACGCGTCTCTTTCAGCTATGCAACGCAAGGCATAAATCTTTAGTCTTTAACCGAATGGCTGTGCAATTGAACCAGGCTCCCGAAGTCGGCGCAAGCCATAGAAATGCCACCTGGCAGCGTTGAGACTATCTTGGGATCTCGACTCTCCTCCGTAGTCATCGTAAACAACTTCCATCTTGCGGTAGTTCTCAGCACGGCTAGCGCGGAGACCCTGGACGAACGTAAGCATTCCAATGTTCATTCGTCGTCGTAGTCAAAGGCTTCCTCTTCACTTGTTACACGGCACTTATTCGTGCTGTTCTCGTGCTGTTGTTCTTCTCCCCTACGATATCGAATATATGTTTCCAAGTTCTCGCGATCTCTCATCGTGAAAAGTACCCAGCCGCGCGGCCCGCCAAGCCATCCTCACTTTCCACCGAAAGATTTTCCGAAAGCGGGTCTTGCCGCCAATTGTCAAACAGTGAAACGTCTATCTTTGGTAGGCTCGTACGAAGTCTGTAGAAACGAAACGATCTCATTCGTACAAACAGAAAATAGGAAAGTTGAGGAGGTGTTGTACGAGAGTCGACTTCAGCCTCTGGCGACGTACTCGTGGTGACGCGCCCCACGCCACACCCTGCCCGATTTCGATGTTCGTCTCGCAGAGATGGTGATCGAGGAATGGCGCAAGTTGTATTTAAACGAAAGCGTGCTAGATAACACTCGTTCGTGATCTAACCACGGCAACTGTCACCTAGACATTGCAGCAATGCATCTGCTGCTCCAAAGATTTGTGAGCAAGCCCTACCAAGACAGTTTTCCACTTTTTCACTGGTGCATTCCCTAGAGAAAGAAAAAAAAAAGGGTAATAAAAAGCAGGGAAAGTGCGCAAAATAGGGTAAAAAGAAGGCACACTCTAAATCAAAACCAAGACATCCGCATGCATTGAAAGATCTGATCCGAGGAGTGCATTCTACGGGCAGCAAAACGACTTGCTCGCTAAAGAACATATACGAATTAAACGCCAATTTTCCTAGCACGTCGAGGATGATGTAGAATTGAAGAACATCACGACTTCTTGCTCACCCACCGGACCAACTCATCGACATCGTCAGGCTGCAGGCTTCCGTTGTCGTGGCTCATTCCCACCTCCCGTCTCTTCTCGTCTTCCTCTTCTTTCCACTTCATAATGTTATCATCTCGTGCTTCCTCGTCTTTGGCGTTTGACTCTCTCCTCGAGATCGTTCGCGTCAGCTCGTTGAGATTTTCGTGTGTCATAGGTGCGTTGTCCTCTCTTATGGGAGACCTTCCTCTCGCTTCCTCGTCCGAAATCTCCACTTGTGGGGACTTCGAGTCTTTGCGGCTCACCCATCGAACTAGTTCGTCTACGTCATTTGGTGCTAGGCTGCCTCCCGATTCCTTGTCTGATCTCCGTGAAACTAAAGGCTTTGTAGACGAAGTTTCGTCGCCTTGGATGTCGGATTCGCCGCTCGTATCATCCCTTCGGCTTACCCATCGCGCGAGCTCTGGTGCATCCGAGTCGTGAGTCTCTTCTGTGTCGTTTGAATTCACGGGTTTCGACGGAACTACTACTTTCTTTTCGCGCAAGGGTCCAGCATTTGGCCCATCCTTGTGAGATATCCATCGCTGTAGCTCACCAGCATCTTCATCACCCACGTTTTTCTTTCTCGCTTCAGCTTCCGAATCTTCCTCCGTAGACGCATCGCTGTAATCATTCTTATGATCGACCGCTGCCTGTGCCTTGAGATCCGAGAACTTGCGATGCGCGTGCGCAACCAGATCCTCCACGTCTGAATGCCCGAGACTCTCATGGTCGCTATTGGCATATTCTAACGTTCTCGTGTTGGTCCTTCGCATTTCGCCATCGCTTGGGGGATCGCGTCTGCTAACCCATCTCATCAGGTCTTCGACATCTGAGTGGTTGATACTTTCGCCGTCGCTTCCATGGCCCATACGCATGCTTTCCATACGTTCATCGTCCTCCTCTGAACTAGCAGTTGATTCCACGTCGTTCTCTTCTATGATTCCCTTCATCGTTGGTGGCTCTTTGCTCGTCA
Organism: Herpotrichia juniperi; assembly: GCA_014905255.1. NCBI lineage: Eukaryota > Fungi > Ascomycota > Dothideomycetes > Pleosporales > Melanommataceae > Herpotrichia > Herpotrichia juniperi. The sequence goes on from BLYF01000096.1 coordinate 415,895, forward strand.
TTCTTCTTAGCTTGTCGCCCATTCTGTGCGTGAAGCTCTCCTTAGTCGGTGATCCCTTCGGTGACTCCGGTGTCTTCGGTCGATTCAAGCCTTTCCTGTGCTCATGCTCCATTCTCCACTTCTCCTCCGCCTCCGCCTCCGCACGTGCCTCATCGTGTCTTATCTTCTCTTCCTCAATTCTTGACGAAAATAGCATAGATCTCAAAGAATGGAAGCGGGCTAGATGCGGATGTCGCTGCCTTTGGGCGACTCCAAGGGGCTTCGGGGGTGGCTCAATCGTTACGTGCTTGGTCGCTGGTAAAGGTGAGGATTGAGACTTGCGCAACTTGCCGGGTTCGGGTTGTGGGTCGCTGTCTTCTGACAGACTCTTCTCGCCGTCGGGATCTTCGTCGCTGCCCGAATGTTCTTCCCAATCGAAATCGTCCAGTATTCGTGAGACTTGCGGCGTCAACATGCCCATAGACTTCAGAGGATGGTCATCGGGCACATCCAGCAGATCTGCCGTCGCTTTTGAGGGCGCCCGAACATCAAAGTATGACGACATTGGTGTGCCGTGTCGTTGAGATCGTGTCGTCAGATACTCTAGTAAGGCGCCTAGATTTATTGCGGGAGCCGTTTCCGCAACTACTAATGGAAGATAGGGGAGTGAGACAAGGGAGGCAGTGCTCTTGGGAGCTCCTGAGGAAGTGAAGTTGGCGTGCTTGGCTAACCACATGATATGCGGGGTCAGATTCTGGAACACTAGTCATGGATGCGGGGTCGTCACTGATGATTGGCGCTACCGAATGAATAAGCAGCTGAGTGTGCGTTTCGGTTATGCGAGAGTACCCCTGCGGCATCGACTGTCATGATTGCTCATCAGGGTCGGGATGTACTTGTGTATGACTGGGTTGTGTCTTGTCGGTTTTGGATATAAGGAGAATCGAATGATCGGGCCCGATGCGCCAAGACTGTGAAAGAGTGCGAGATCGGAAGGACATATGTCACACACGATGACATGTGTAGCTAATTCAACCCACGCGTGAACTTGGGATTTCAGACATGGATTTCAGATACCAAACGTAGACTATATTTTCGGTAGCTCGGTGCTGCAACCCTCATCGAGCTCTGAAGTATGGTAAAAACAGTACATTGAAGACGGAGAATGAAACACAGGATGCTTAGATGTGGCCATTGAGGATTTTGTAGAGCATGGGTAGTGCAAACAAACAATAGATGTCAACACATATGGTTGCGTCCTGTACCATTCTCACTCCGTCCTCCATTCACGATCGTTAGAAGGGGTTTTCTGATTACACAAAAACGGCTTGGATCGTACATCTAGGAGCAGCAAGTTGGTCAACTGTCCGAATTATCCGCTTTACACAATTTCAAGTTTTGATGGAGGGTATTACAATTTTGCTTCGACTGATCTTTAACACTACATTCCCAGACACTTGTTAAGCAAACGAAAAGTTGTTTTTACACACATTCGTTATGATCTAGCCTTACTTTGATACTAAGACTGAACACATGGTAAGCTCTCCAGATATGGATGACTGCAGACCTGCAGCGTTTCCCGAGCATGCAGTGTCCTATCTTAGTTTAGATTAAATCGTACAGATATACCACAGCTGCCAAATGTGCTCCTATCGGCTTTTCTCGCTACTTACGCCAGGAACTTACTATCTATCTATGAACACCGCAATCTCATCTAGCGCATCTATGTGTTGGTCAATTTAGGCAATGAGGACATTAATATCTACCGTACATCCCTATCTCTACGACCGTATAATAGCTTGATCACGTGATATTTCTCGGATTTAGAGAGGACAAATCACCGCCGAAACAAACGTCACTTCACTTAAAAACTGGAGCGCTCAGCCAGGAAGCTTACCATTTGGGGACCCTCTAGAGAACTACTCATATACCGTAGCAAGCGCCGTTAGCTCTATAATCACGTGCGCTGTTAGTCCCAATTCCCAGCTAAAAAACAGACACAATCTGGTCATGATGGTGACAGAAACAGTTACTACAAGGCAATAGCATGCCTAGTGTACAAATATTATTTACCTTGGGGAGAGTGTAGCTAAATCTAATCCAGTGTAGCTAAATCTAATCCAGCAGTCTAAACGTTGGCAAAAGGTGGCACATTGCCACTGTTAACAGGGAGGACAGTCAAACCACACCAGCCGCACCCTTTGTGAAGGTTAAAGTGTTAGTAGTAATACGTAAAGCGGTTTAATTTTATAGACTTAACACCTTTGTAGCTTCACTGCATCTTCTTCTAAAACCACTACTGAATATCAACGCTGTGGTCTAGCGTTAAGATTGATCTTTCTGTTAAGTATTTATTGGACAGCTGATTGCCTTTCTGGGCCAACAAGCTCTATGATAATGAATAATAATAATAAATAAAAAAAACTTTCTAGAATAATTAGCCAAGAATAACTTTGATGGGTTTAGAGCAGTTTTCTTCCCAGACCTCCTTTGGGACACGCCCCGCAGCCCTCCGATACGCAATATCACCTTTACGTTCAATCCAGAGCACATTGTAGAAATGATAGTCTCCTCCACTATCGCTGTCCTCTATAGGATGCGAGGCAGCTCTCTCAGCATCTCTCTCAGCATTCAGGGGTCTTTCAGCTTGAGCTGACGTACTAGCTTGAGCCGTTTTGCTCTGATAGTCAAAAAGAAGGTCGGACCACCCAGCCATTTTAGTCTCGCTGTCGTTTTCGATACTGCCGCCCGAGAGAACCCGCTGGAACTTAATCGTCCTCAACCCATGGCGGTATGAACAACTACGAACCCGGTCAATTTTCTCCTCGAACGCGGACTCGAGGTCCGCACAGCTGACAGATCCTGAAGATATGGAAATTAGCTCGATCTCCTCGCCGGGTTCAACCTCAGCGTCATCCATCCGCCGGAGTACCCCTGCTGACCTGCCTTGTCTGTCTTCTAGGTAGAGAACATGGCATATGTCCTTGAAAGCCGGGCCGTCGGTAAATTGGGGAAGCTCAAAGACTGATGTTTTAAAAGCCGCATGGAGATTAGAATCACCTAGCGGCTTCAGAATCGCCCCCACGCTAAAGAAAGCGCTTGCTGCTTCGCAAGACAGGAAAGGCCAGATATTTTGATGCAATGCCGTTGACGAAGCAGCATCATTGATAGGCACTGGATGTTTGAAATGGCTAGTGGTGTCAGATGTGTGAGTGAAATAAACGCCATCGCTTCCATCGGAGATTTGGGAACAGCCGTCTGTATTACGAGACCATCCGTCAGGAAGCTTGTCATCTTTGCTCGTGCGAAGGTTCTTGTATTTCTCGAATATCACAGGCTCACCTAGTCGCTGTTCCTGTTGCATGTCTTCGGACAACACAGACCACTGCACAAGCCTCTGGGTCTGCCAAGATAACGCTCGGGACTGGTAGTCTTCGTGATCAAGGTATGCGAGTCCTGTGCGAAGGCTGAAGGGATCAACCGGGCATTGCCAACCGCACCACGACCATGAAGGAAGATGTCTAGGTGGTGCTATCGCGCCTCCTTTTTTTGAGGTTCTGCGCTTTGCTTTACTGAAGGGCTGCCATAGTAACGCAATATCGAGAAATAATCGTGGTAAGCCACTTACGAATCCAGAGGGGAAGCTGCGCGCCAAGGAGTTTAAGATGCCAGAGAATGCTGGTAGTGCGTCTTGGGGGTAGGTGAGATCCCGACTATTGTACAGGCCGACCATTTCGATATACGTGCCGAAGTCTGGCCAGGAGATAGACGATATGCGGCGCGCTATCTCATAGTACGGCCCGGTATAAGAGTCATCCATCTCCGCATTCGCCCATGGAATCAGCTCGTCTTTATCCCAGACGGAACACTGGCAATCCCAAAATATGTCTCCATCAACAAAAATGACGGCCCTCTTCGACAAAATGTGTTCCTGGAACGTCCACCCGCGCGTGGCCCACTTGGAGCTGAAAAGACTGTGATAGAGATTTTCAACATAACTCTCGGTCGGCCACGAATTGTACCTTGCGATGCCTCCGATCTTTGGTTTGCTGGTATTTCTCCGTATGCCGAATAGCCCTTGTGATGCGGCAGCAATGATGGTAAAGTATGCACCCGAATAGACCTCGTCCATTCGCTCAACTTGCGCGCGTGTGTCTTCGTCGTGCTGGACGATACACAGGCAATCGACCCACAGGTACCTCTCCCCAAGCTTGCGTACCAGGTCGATAGTATCCTTTATTACTCGGGGCAGGCTAACTGCAGCGGTCCTGTTAAGGTAACCTGGCTTCTGAAAGTCAGACAGATTATACTGTCTCAGCAATAGCCTCTCTGCCTTTGGAGGCCCTGCATTTTCTTGATCGTTATGCCAGACATAGCTTAGAGCTATGTATTTGGAGACAGTACACCCTGGTACTATGCACGCGTCTTGTGTGTCGATGACCCAGTCGGGGATTAGGTGAGGCTGTCGTTTTTGAACTGGCACAGGCTGACATTTACCATCATGCCTGTCGTCACAGGCTTTAATCCAGCGAGCGAGACACCGAGAGTTGATCTCAAGATCTAATTTGATCCCAGGGTCAAGATCTACCTTGCCGGTATGGAGCAGTAGCTTTACAACCGCCTCGTGTCTGTTCTCTGCAGCCCACAATAGCGGCGTCACACCATATTCATCCTTCGAGTCCGGGTCCGCTTTGCAGCTATCAAGAAGCAGCTTTACAATAGCCTCGTTCCCGCTTCGCACAGCCCACGATAGCGGCGTTCGACCTGATGCTGTATCCTTCGAGTCTGGGTCTACTTTGCCGCTATCAAGCAGCACCTTGGCAACCGTCTCGTGTTCATTTCGTACAGCCCATGATAGCGGCGTTCCACCATACTCATCCTTCAAGTCCGGGTCTACTTTTCCAGTATTGAGCAACTGTTTCACAACATTCAGGTGTCCGTTTCGTGCGGCTAGCCACAGTGACGTCCGACCAGACCTATCCTTCGAGTCTGGGTCCACTTTGTCGCTATTAAGTAGGAGCTTGACAACCGCCTCGTGCCCGCTTCGTGCAGCCCATGATAATGGCGTCTGACCTGACGCTCTATCTTTCAGGTCGGCGTCTACTTTGCCACTATCAAGCAACAGTTTTACAACCGCCCTGCGCCCGGTCTCTGCAGCTACTGATAGTAGTGTTCGACCTTGATCCATATCTCCTAAGTCTGCGTCCGTTTTGCCAGTATTCTTGTGCCCGTAGTCCGCATCCCACCACAGCGGTATTATAGGCCAGTCACCCTTCAAGTCGGGATCCACTTTGCCAGTGCTAAGCAACAGCTTCACGACCCCATCGTGTCCGCTCTGTGCAGCCCACCATAACGGCGTCCAAACCCACTTTGTATCATTGAAGCCCAGGTCCACTTTGCCGCTATCAAGTAGGAGCCTCACGACTGCTTCGTGCCCATTCTCTGCAGCCCAGGATAGCGGTGTCCGGCCCCTCGCATCCTTCAAGTCCACATCCGTTGTGTCGGTTTTGAGTAACATCTGTACAACCTCTATGCGACCGTCCTCCGCAGCCAACGACAGCGGCGTCCGACAGTCATTGGTGACCTCCCAGTCCATATTCACCTCCCAGTCCATATTCACCTCCCAATCCATGCCCACCTCACAGTTCATATCTACCTCACAGTCCATGTCCACCATACCGGTCCTGAGCAGCGGCTCCGTCATAACTAAATTCTGTTTACTAAGATATAGAAAGGCGAGAGTTGGGAGGGGATTGCTGGGCGGATAAGAAGAAAGCCCTATGCGAGTGTGCTAGGAGGTCGAGCAGCACACAGATATTCCAGATGGCGTGCTAGCAGGGAGGACGGCCCGCCCTTACCGGCTACACTTGTGTGGGCTCCAACCGTGATACAGAGGTTATCTTTTTGTCTAGTAGCAAACCAAGTGTCGAAGGCTTATGGCGCCAGGAATGCCAAGATTTGTTTTTGTGAGTGGGGTAGACTGCTCGAGGAGTCAGAACCGCTTTGCGGGGTAAAGTGTCGATCCGAACTACATCCGAGAGCTAGAACTAGTCTTTGACGACAAGAACATCTAAAATTTCAGGACCGAACACATTTCAACATGTCTCACTCAATTCTGTTAACTGGTGCCTCGGGCTACTTGGGAGGTTCGCTCCTCGCTCAGTTCGAGAATGCCACACTTCCTCCTTACAAGAAGCTCTACGTTCTTGCTCGAACCCAAGCGCAAGCAGAGGCAATCAAACAATACCGTGCGGAACCTCTAGTCCTTGACCTCCAAGATCAAGATGCCGTCTCCAAGACTATCATCGATTCAAAAATATCAATCATCTACTTCCTTGTCGATGCAGTTAAAGCCGATCTACAGATTCCTATGATCAAGGCTTTGAGTCAAGTCAAGAAGCAGACAGGGCAGGACGTACACTTCTTGCATACAAGTGGTGCAAAAATATTTAGTCAACATGCCGGCTTTCCAACAGATCGTGCTATTCTAGACACGGATCCGAAGTTGTACGATCTCCAGAAAGGTTGCAAGGCTACCTACCCATTTATGGCACAGGTATGGTCTCAGTTTTTTATCATGCCGAATACAAAACACTAAATCTCATACTATCAGCCCGTGAACACGAACAATACTATTATTGAGACAGCCGAGGCCTATGACGTCCGAAGCTATATTTTCATACCTTGTATCGTTTATGGTGAAGGTAAGGGATTTGGTAACCGCATCTCCATTCAGACTACTGCTATAGTTCGTGCTGCCAGAAAAGCGAGAGCCGTTTACGACGTCAACCCCGAAGGCACCGTACGTATACCAGAATCTCATCAAAGCTCCAAAACCGCAACAGGTACTAATATTTCTGCCAGGTTTGGCCCGTCTGTCACGTTCATGATAATACAGCAGTTTATTTGAATCTGCTACAGTCGATCCTAGCAGGGGAGACCCCAGGCTATGGTAAAGACGGATATTATCTCGCATCATCTGGGAGCCTCCCGTGGATCGATGTGTACACTGCCATGGCTAAAGCCCTTGCAAACCGTGGAATAGTAGATACTGAGGATGTGATGAAGGCGGATGGTGCAGCCCTGGAAAAGATGGGGGAAGCGTTGAAGTGTCCCAAGGATTTTGTGTCTGTGCAGCTGGGTGGCACGTAAGTAAACAATCTCTGTGGATTGCATGGCGTTTTGGCTGCTCACATTACGTATAGGTGTACTTTGAAACCAGATCGAGCCAGCCGAATTGGCTGGAAGGCTCAGTATCCACCTGAGCATCTTCTTGAAGTAGCTGCCGCAGAAGTTGATCTCATTTTACAACATCTCGGAGATTGAGATGGATATGCTTGGACAAGATGCCTGCGGTACGAAAACTCTGCCTACGACCCTCACCACCTCTTGAAGTTTTCTCTTATTGTGCCCAAAATATCTCCACCTAAAATAATTCAATAATGCACAATGGGCTACTTTGTAGTAACGATTGCTCAAATCGTTACTATTTAAACTGACTTCTTCATATACGCTCCGAAGATCTACAGCGCCTCGAGAAGACAAAATAGGGTCGAGTCGCGTCTTAGATTGTCCTCATCAAAAACAGCAAGTACCTTACTCACATCGGGATCATTGTAGTAAATTCAATGGACAAAATGTTTGCGTACAGGCCATTTACCACCAGTACCTAGCTATGACACAGCCTAGAAATTGGCTTTTCTATATCAAAACAGCAAAAAATACCTCTACTACAAAAGCATGTTTAATCTAGCGTTAGAAATGTACAAAAAGTAAGAAACAGCATATTAATTGCGTTTTAGAAGGTAGGGCACAACAAAACAAAACCTTATTCCATAAGATTTACCTTACTGTAGAACTAGGTTATGATTCTTGCTTAAATAAGTTATTGCAAGACTAGCACGACAGGGTGACGGTAGAAATATAGTTTTATTGACCAGATAATAGACAAGGAACGGAAGATTCCTAAGTCAACGGTCTTTATATACTACCTATGTGGAACTAGCAGAGCAGTGGCTCATAGAAAGAGCAGTCGCGGCTAAGCTAGAAAGGGAAGGAATGGTAAAGGGGTGATGGAAGAGAGGGAACCCGCTTGTAGACCAGGCTAGGCCGAAGGAAGGCAACAGTAAGGGATGGAGCCCTGACAGTCCCTTGATCTTTGATTTCTCTACTAATCAAACCTTTAACCTGAAGCTGCTCGGGTGTAGTCATTCCACTTCGCTATTGTAAATGCTCCTTGAGACGGGACCTTCTCCGGCATAGTGACCACGCTCTTGCTGTCAGATTTTCCAACTTTCACACTATATCTTCTCGACACCCTAGGACATGTCACAAAAAGCTTGAAAACGCAGCTCCGTCTGTCGTCACAAGTTGAAATATCGATCAGCGTCTCAAGCACTAGACCTACATCTGCGCGGCGTGCCTCGCTCTCCTCATGTATCGTAATAGCATCCACAATGCAAAACAAAACTATCTCCTGGGGAAGTTTGCGGACTAGCTTCTCGAATCTGGAGCATAGGGTTTCAAGGTCGTCGAGGTCAGCTTCCTGTAATCGCTCAACAACCCGAGTGTCAAAGCCGTGGTAGCTGGTTAAAAGCTGGGCGGTGAGACTTTTCATGATGCCAACAGCGCCTTGATATGGATCCTTGTGATCAAGATGCTCAGCACAGAAGAAAGAGATAGCGATAGTCTTGATTGGTGGATGCAAAGACGGCTCCTCGATAGCATCTCTGTACGACTGCATAGACGAAGCTAGCTTGGCGCAAACGAACGATGTGGGACTTTGACGCATGGGCGCCGACGAGGTGTGATGGCCGTTCAAAAACAGAATGGAAGAGCTGATCTCCATGAGCCATGCCTTAAACTTGTGATGTCGGATGATGGCGACAATGCGGTCTTGTGCAGATTTGGGCAGTTGATGCACACAGCGAAGGTTTCTCTGGATATCGGACTGTATTACGGAGTCTTTGTAATCCAACCGAGCGAGACAGCTCTGTTCAGCGTTGTCACGAATTCTCCTTAGCGTAGGTGCCGAACGGGATTTCCTGAGAGGTAACATTGGGGATCTTTGACCCTGCGTCTTTGGGTCCAATCTTTCGTTGGCAGCTAAGAAAGGGACAAAGGTTCGCTGTAAGATATCCGCAAGATGCTCTTTAATGCGCTGCTCCATACTCATGAACTGCTCGTAGGTTTCCAGTCGGGCAATGTTCAGATGTTGGTGCACTTCGACGTTGTTTCGATTCACGTCCGCACGGAGAGCCTGTACGTTGGTTCTTGTATTTTCAGCCCTTTCATGGGAGCATGTTTGGGCAAATTTTTCAAACTGCTCTGATCGGGTCCTGAGGATATCTAGCTGTTCACTCAGTTGTCGCCCATAATCGTCTTGTTTAAAGACTGCGCCGAGAACCTTCCCTACTATAATCAGCACAAATTTGACTTTGCTTTATAAATAGATGGGGATGAGGTTTTAGAGATCGTACATACTGGTTGGCCTGGTTTTGTAGTAAGATAGTATATGTTTCATCACCCCTATCGTTGCAACGAACAAATCGGCACTGGATTGATGGAGCTCTTTCGACTTCTTGTAAACGTTCAAAACTCGATTTGTGCAGGACAAAAGGATTGGTATGTCAATCAGGGCTTTAGCAATATCATCTCGTAGATCGTTGAGTCGAGCGGCAGCCTAGGTAAGTTAGCATGGGTTACACAAAACACGGTGTATGTATGAATATCCACCCCTATTATGAGCTTAAGGCCGCCGCATAGTACAGAAAAGTACTCTGATTGTGTTGGAAGTAGAACAAGCCATGCTGATGCTGGACCAGCATTATCACCTCCTCGCCTGAAAACCTTCCTTATCTTGCCCCAGAATCCACTAGGATCATTGTACTGTGAAGACGCGACGTCTACTTCTTCGAGGACCTCTTTCCAGGTATGTTTATTTCTGCTCCACCCCGGCACTTTCTTTTGCTTATTTTCCGTTGCTTTCTCGTACTCGTCCATAGCTTGTGCAAATCGCCGTGACTCTTCCTCGGCGTCGTGGTATAGCTCGTCCCTATGTTAAAGTGAGTGTGGTGTCAGATATCATTTCCACTAAATCTTACAATGGAAGATCTTCTTCTTTATCGTTGTCATCAGATAATTCACTTAAGGTGCCAGAGATCGTGAAAGGTGCCCCCGCGCCTAAGAAGGACGAGGATGCCGGTCTGCCACTCTGTACTTGTGCTATCTGTTGGAGGGCTCCATATGATGGGTGTATGGTTGTATCGAGAACGTTGAGAACGTATGCTTCGACATCCCCTTGCAAAGGGTCAGGCTGAGTCGCTGCATCGATTGTGTGTGGGTTATCTGCGAGAGTGAGGACCGACATTTTATTTTCCTTATTGCATTCACAAGCAATCAGGTATATTTAGATGTCAGTGGGAGTTTTGAATAAGAGCCTACGGTTGAGCTAATATCCTCTTAAAATTGCACTGCCTCGAAAGAACAAACTTGCGCAGGGGCGCCTGACACTATCTAGTTGCCGACATGGTCATGCATTTCAGCTGGTAAGCCGCCCCCACACGGAAGCGGACTTGCAGCACGTTCATGCAAGAATGGGATGATAACCCGAGCAGGGGGAGGGGCTGTATGACATACGGGGTCGCATTCGCCGCAAGGCTGAGGTGACTTGCGTAGATGTGGCGTATAGGCGCAAGCACATCCGCGCCATGGTTGGTCGAACTTGACACGAGATATCAGCTGCTTTTCCCGAAATGGTTCGATAGAATGGTGAACAGTAGTAGAGCCATATTTCAATACAATTCGGTGACAAGGCTGAAAATGCGGCGCTCCTTCACCGGTCCGCCTTTCCGTAGAACGGGCAGTTGTGGCGCTAGTCCTCCTTGTTATTCAATCAGAAGATAAGGAATTGGCCCCCAAAAGCTTAAGTTTACCTACGTGTTGCCATCCTATCTTCTGCCTTATGCCTTTTATAGGGTCTTCAGCGCAATCACTTATTCCTCACCCGTTCCTACTGTCCAGCTCTCGTCTTCGCTCATAGAATAACCATTTCCTGAATTGGTCAGCACCATTTGGCCTTGCTTAGAGGCCTCAACTGATATATTGAGTCAAAGAAACACACGTCCTCTACGACAAATCCTCGATCTGCACCTGAAGTCAGAAGATGGACCCTATAGACGACTCAGAAACAGGACCGCCCTCCAGTCAAAATGCAAACCAACCTAAATTAACGGGCTCTAGTGTTTCAGATGATTCAGGTTATGAAACTTTAGGAGACAACAGAGACCAATGTGAGATATCAAACATATCCGACCCACCACAACCCAAGACTGGAGAAGAAGCAGAAGGCACCGATGATGATATCGCCAGCAATGATGTAGCTCTCCTTCAAGAGCGCCTAGCGAAGGTTGAGGAGGAGCTCAAGAAGCTGAGAGGGGGCGAGTGAGTTCCCACACTTCCTGATTTGCCTGCTGGAAAGCTCATACATCACGTAGTTATAACTCAGCAACTAACGACGACATCCCCTTGGAGCCTGAAATCATCCAAGAAGCAAAGATCCACCGCATGACGTACAGAGAGTTCCGCGAGATCAAAAAGACTACAGGCTTTGTTAAAACAGGGGCCGCAGTTCTCGTATGCTACAATGATGCCGATATGATTTGCACCTCGAAGGACTCCGAAGGCAAAGAGGGTGGGAAGATCAAACAGCAAAACCCTTGGCAGAATGGCAGTCCAACACGAGTGGCTATCAATTCACAAATCCTAGCTGATATCCTTACTGCTGAGACCCCGGTAAAAATCTCGACTAAAAATGTCCTTATGCGGCCTTTCAAACCAATCTTGATCCATGAGGTTTCAATCAGGGAGGCGTTCAAGAAAATCACAGAGGATTGTGAGACTGAAAAGGCCAAAGTCGATGCAGAAAGTGTCAAATCTTCATCAGTGGAGACCACTGATGGGGCTAATATGATGGGTGGCATTGAGCCTAATTTCGGTGAGTTCTCTTAGTTTTCTCGTTCGCCACTTGTGCTAAATTTACACCAGTTGCACGAGACGCCGTAGAAGACAAGGATGACAAAAACTCTGATTTGAAGAAGTCGTACGAGCAAAAGTGTATAGAAAGAGACCATTTGAGCTGCCTGGTCGAATTTCTAGACAACGACATGCAGTCTATCTTTGAACTGCGGCGTCAAGTTGAAGATGGGAGTCTGAGCGAAGGGAGTATCGCTTACCAGGATCTCTTTCACTTGTACAAACCTGGCGATATCGTGGTGCCAAACTCGAAGTTTGAGTCAAGGTCACAAAGAGCATACTGCGTGCTTCACGTCACGGGCGGGCGACCTCTAATCGAAAAGCGCTCTACTACCACTCCCAACGATCCTCCTGCCACACACGATTCTCTGACTTCTACCTTCGGATTTTCCACGGGAGTGTCTCCTTTCGTTCTTGACTGTTTCTTTCTTGACTACAATGGCACGAAGTTCGGACCTCGCGAAGAACGACTAATACTGCAGGAGTACAGCGGTTTGAAGTTGGTCTCATCTTTGGAGGTAATTCCAATTAACTTCCTTCGGGATTTTAAGGGTACTCGGTCGTTACTCGTCGCTCGTGGAAAGCGATATGCAGATTTATGTCCAATCAGCCACAAACTCTACACAGGACTAACCCTGGGAGAAAAAATTGAGAAAAGCATGCTCGAGGCTGCAAAGGAATTGACCTCCCGAGAAGAAGTATTAATACTCCTCATACTGTTACATACATTTCTAATCCTTTTAAGGTCAATAGTGAGGTCATCATTGATCAGAAAGCTGGAATCGAGAATTTCGAGAGGAAGGAACACCGCTTTGACCTTAAGTTTGGAGGCGGAATCCTTGAGAATAGCACACAGATGGAGAAGCGAGAATTGGACGATGACGCGGTTTCCTGCAGTGTCCAGGGATGCGACATTTGCACCGACATCTTCCCGGATAGCTACTTTGACACCGACGCGAGAACGGCCTTCATTCGCAAAACCAAGCTTCTTAGATACTCCTCTCTCGAAGACTTAACAGATGAACACTACGCTATAATGACGCACCGAGTGTACGGATATGCATTGCAAGAACGAAAGTGGCATGCACTCAATATTGAACATGTAGCGGATCACCAGACTGATGTAAACAAACTTCAGAACGCGCATACGGCCTTCAAGGATCTAGTTTTGCCCGCGTCTCATAAGGCACTTCTTCAGGCCCTGGTTAGAAACCAGACGAGACAGTTTCGCTCAACGTCAGCAATTCGAACCGTGGACGACGAAAAGTCGGAGAAAGGGCTAGGAGAAATTTCCATGGATCTTGTTCGTGGCAAAGGAAAGGGTGTGATTATTTTGTTACATGGGGCACCGGGGGTTGGGAAAACATCTACAGCGGAATGCGTCGCCTCCCAGCTTGGTAGGCCATTGTTCCCGATTACATGCGGTGACCTGGGAGTAGACGCGAACACTGTTGAGAGTCGTCTTGAGGAGTACTTTAGGCTTGCCTCCCAGTGGGGATGTGTACTCCTTCTAGACGAGGCTGATGTATTTCTGGCCAAACGTTCGAGCGATCAGCTCAAGCGAAATGCGCTTGTATCTGGTAGGCAAACAAGACCTTTTAGCTGCCTAATCTTTACTAATGCTACTGTAGTCTTTCTCAGAGTTCTGGAGTACTACTCTGGAGTGCTGATGCTAACCACGAATCGTGTCGGTGAATTTGACGAAGCATTTCGCTCGCGGATCCATATCAGTCTTTACTATCCAAAGCTGAACAAGCAAACCACATCTGAGATATGGGAGATGAATCTTCGACGTATAGTTCAGGCAAATGACGTTGACATCGACATCGACGAAGCAGGTATCAAGAAGTTCTACAGAAGTCACTGGAGGGATAATAAAAAGCTGAAATCCCGACGCTGGAATGGAAGACAGATCAAGAACGCGTTTCAGACTGCTTTAGCACTGGCGAATTGGGAGTTCCATGACGGCAGTCACGATACTTCGAAGCGCAAGCCGAAACGACCCCACCTTGAGGCTAGACATTTCGATCAGGTCGCCGAGACTAGTAATCATTTCGACGATTACTTGATGAATATCCATGGTGAAGGTCTTGACCGGGGCGATGATGTACTCGGTGGCCTTGCGAGGCGAGAGGGATTGAGGGACGACAAGGACCGAGGCACGAAGTCTAGCAGACATCGGAACCGGCGCGATCGTGATGAAGAGACTAGCTCTAGCTATTCTGATTCAGAGAGCGACCGAGAGAAACGCAAGCGGGCTAAGCGGGATGCGAAAAAGACCAAGACGAAGTCAAAGAAGAAGCACGTTTCTGATTCAGAGACAGAGGAGGCCGTTTCTGGTAGCGAAAAAGAGAGTGCAGCGAGCGATTCTAGATCAGACAGAGATCGGAAGAAGCGCAAGTCTCCCAAAAAGGACTCCAAGAAGAACAAGCCAAAGTCAAAGAAAGAACGGCACTCCGAGTCAGGTGGCGATAATGCTTCTTCTGACAGTTAGTTCATGACTTGATGTATCCCATGGCGTATTTCAGGCATGGCGTAACCAAGTAAGTGTACTAAAGATGGAAGCCCCAGGAAGAGTAATAAGGACAAGAAGGTATTTTTTAAGTAGGAACTCTTCTGTGCGTTAATATAATATTTTCTCTTCATTATCCAACAAACTTATATATTGTAAAATGTATTGAGGAGTTACTGGGGTCCGGTTCTGGTCTCTCCTGAAACTACTTAATCATTGTTCAGGTTCTGTTGCCCTGGTGCGAGGTTTAGAAATTGCGCACGCGGCGATCTTTAGATCTATGTTTAGATCTCTAGATGCGGTTAGACTCTTTAGGTCAACTCAGGAACTTCGTGGCTTGTTGTGCTACTCCCTCATCAAATCTTCATCTATCATCGACTTATGTTTCTATTCATCTCATCATGAATCATGAGAAGGCGTCTACAGTTGCACAGGTCGATTGGCAGGACGACGTGTACTGGCGCAATCGCCGCCTCACACCTGCGCAGATCCAAGTTCACGACATCCGCCTCGAAGGATGGAGGAAAGACGTTGGGCCGATGCTTGAAATGACAGAAATACTATCATCTACGCTTTTACCAGACCTAGAAAAGAGGGACGCATTGGTGAACAGTCTACCATTTGAGGACGCGACGAAAAATCAGAATGACCGGAACCAGTTAAGAGCACTAGCTTCGGAATATGGCTGGATGAATTGCCTGAGAAGTAACGGAGTGCAGGAGTCGCTTTCAGATCCACAAGATATGCGAAAGTGCAGATGGATACACATCTCTAGCAAATTTTCCGATTACCTTTCAGGATGCCTGCTTGCCCTCTCGAACTGGACTAAGAATCCTATAGAGACTGTCACGGCCCTTCATCAGCTAGAGCATTGCATTTATCAAAATGAGCGATTTTCGAAACACGGGCGGTACTTTGCACCTTTCTTTCAAGACTTACTTGAGGGCCGTGGAGACAAGAGAGGAGAGGCAGAAGGGCCTATGCTACTAAGCGTGCCATTTCTCGATTGGGCAGTAGAAGGGGAGTCGCCTCCACTTCGGTTCCAAGTCGATCCACGAGACGGCTATCAGTCGAGCAGGAGTTCTTCCCACTTACTGAGATCGATCCTACAGTATTTCTATCGCCTTGAGGATACTACCGATCGAGAGTCTTCCCAGGTCTTCACCAAACACAAGCCTTGGCAAACAGATCGATCTCTGGATTTGAAGGTTCGACGTTGGTATGGCCACTATCCCACCAGTCTTAACGTTGACGAGCTATGGATTCTGGTGATTGACGCCCGACATGTGGTCACGTTTTCCAGCAATCAATCTTGGAAATCGCGATGGCCGCCGCTTCAACTGTCCGCCCGCATTATGGAAATCTCATTCCGTGGCATACGCAACTCGTTCCTCAACAATTCAAATAATCAAGACTATACTTCAGCGACCCACGTCATCACTGCGCTAAGTGGTGCTCTGGGTATGATGCATAGGAGCTTCTGGACCGATATTACTTTGTGTCTTTCAGACAGATATGCTAGTTACCTCAGTCATCTTCAGTACCGCCTACACAGAAGTCCAAGCACGAAACTCGTCATGGATCTCCTCCAGGTGCAGGAAGAACTCAATATCATAATACAAATCATGGAACAACAGATGGAGCTAGTCACTGGCCTTCCAGAAGCCCTCAAGCATGGACGAGGAAGAGAAAGAGGTCAATCAAACAGCTCTGCAGACGTTCATGAAACCCGGCTTCCAGGGTACCTTCCGCGTGTCGGTACCATTCCACTTGCCGACATTGCAACATACAGACAGCTATCGTTCTCTCATCTCTCAGACCCAGCTGCACAGCTACTTGAGAACCTGCAGAGAGAGTATGCCGACGTTTGCGACCTTCGTGAAAATAGCAATGCCTTGATCAACCGTACCATTCAACTAGTAAATATCCGCTTAGAAGACCATGGAAAAGCTATTCTGGTCTTTACCATAGTTACCATCATCTTTCTTCCTCTTTCCTTTGTATCAAGTTTCTTTGGGAGTATGTATCTTCACTAAGTCCTTCTATGCCTACGTACGCCTGCTTACTTTATCAGTGAACTTCTCGGACATACGTAATATGGAAAGCACCCAACAATTGTTTTGGACTATATCCGGATCTTTGACAGTCGGAGTTGTTAGCTTCGCCATTTTCCTCGCATTTTATGGTTCGAACATGGTGGAGTGGTTCATGACTTGGAAAGAACATCGCAGACGACGTACAAGACGTTCAGATCCAGTGCAACGCATTTTGAATGGACATGAGACGGGCTTTAGGAACTTTGAAATTCTGGATTCCATGAGGCCAAGAGGGACGGGCATATTCTAGATGGGCTGATAGGAACGATGCTTCTCAGTCAAAGCATATCATTCTCTAACATAGCTAGGAATATATCTCGTGCTATAGGGAAGCTTGGGTTTGTGGTTCTTGCCATGATAAGCCGGATATGGACGAAGATCCACAACCTCTCCGTCGAGCACTTTATGTTGTTTAACGTGTTTGGCTGCTGGGTCCCCTTCACGACAGAGGTTGCACCCAACTATCTTCCTATCAATGCGCTGAATGTGGTTGTGTTCAACTGATTAAGCTTGTATAGCTTCCAAAAGAAGTCCTTTCTTAACTAGCACTTTGAGGAATCTACTTTCCAGGAGCTTGTTTCTGCTAATATTATTTTTTGCACGTAATTAAGTCTAGGTATTAATCTGAGTATAGAAGAATATCTCCAGAGGCAGAATAAAAGCTCTCTTTATACTCTTACGATAAGAAATCTCATTTTAACTATGGAGAAGTTTTCAAACTGTTCTAGTAAGCAAGGGTAATCTGCTCAAAATACCATGGTTTGCCAATACATCTAAAATATTTATTCTAGAAAACCCATGCTATTCTAACAGGTTTTAAATGAATTACTATCTATCGGGCTTTCTAAGGCTTGCTAATGCGTCTTGCATTTGTAGAAGACCTAAATAACGTGTGCTAGTCTAACAGTCTCTAAATAAAGTACGACCACTCAGGCTTTCAGGCTGTAGACGGAGCAAGATTAAGTGTTTACAGGCGCAGCTTATCTCCATAGATCATAACAAGTTTTACAATTCAATTAAGATATGGGCATAGAAAGGTCACAGTCAGGTGCTTAACGATACTGACTAATGTTAGTCTTCATTTGATTTTCCTTCTTACTATTCATTTCCATTTCAAGCATGAGATGTTAATTAAGGTTCAATTGGGCTTGGTGGCATCAGCCAAGACAATAATAAATCTTGAGTGCATGATAGTATCACCCAATAGGAGAAGAGTGTATACTTTCATTAGTAATATCAAATCCCACTAAAGTAACAAGTTGTTTCCCATTGTCTCATGTCTCAAAGAGCGCAGGAGCACCACCTCTGGAAGCAAGTGATATCATAATAACTACTTTGCGGGCTAAGTACTAGCAAAGGACAACACGTTCAATCAAACCGCAAACGACATTGTCAGTGCTCGTTAAAACGTCAAGATCTTAGGGAGATTAGGCGGAGTGGGTACATATGCTTTTAACGGGGTTCCTTGTATTCGCCAAATAAGTTATTTCGGCTCGTCCGTGCTTAAGCATTCGTTCTCCTTTGGCCCAAAGCGTTAGTCTGTTGAGATACGAGTATTACTATCATCACATGCTACGCGAGTCATCATGATTAAGAAGCGCTATCAGCTTACCCGACTTGCGTTTATATATTTATATAAGAAGCAATCCTCTCTTAATTCAACAGCAATTCTAAAAAGACCTAAAGACATTCTCCTCCTGCAGTTTCTCCGCACAATTAAGTAATTCGGACCCCACCACCGATCCTCTAGGTATTAACTCTCTAATCAGTCGCCTCTCTGCCTTCGAAAGCGCCAACAACCAAAACACGGGGTCGTCTCAAGCCGCAGATACCAGTACTGCATCGGTTCTACCCGCAACATCCGCCTAAACCCTACTGCGCTTCCAAATTTGCCCCACAATATTTTGCTAGTACTGTAGGCCTATGTCATACGCTTGATAGATGAACCTTCCATGTTCTCCAAATTTTGGAGTCTCCTCCCTGCCGGTATTGGAACGAAAGAGGGAGCAATCAAGGTGTGGGCAACGTTCTCATCGTTCCTTCCTTGCTAACCTAGCACAGAGAATGACATGGTTCAACTCGATGCAACCGGATAACCTTGTTTACACCTTCACAGACATCTTAGACACTAACCTAACAGTGTAAACAGTTATTACACAGTATTACGGCGGTTAACGCTCCCTACAAACTAATCTCACTAGAATGATTACTAGCAATCTTCCCCCTCATACGTAGATCATTCATCTGAACTAAATCATCCTCATCCCCATCCAAATCTCCCCTTTCCTCATGCTGGACCTGGAACGTCTTTGTGTACTTGATCACGCTCGAATTCCCGTTCACATTTTTATCTCCATTTCCCAACTTGCTCCCGAAGCCTAGGTTGGAGCTGCGGTCGTTTCCGTGGTTGGCGGGGTAGGATTGGTTGGCGGTGGTGCCGAAAACCTTGGGGAAGAGGCGGACCAAGATGACGCGTAGGGCAGGCATGCAGGCACACATTATGCCGACGTTGACTTCGATTACGGACCAGTTAGAGATACCCCATTGGTCCCATGTGGCATTTGTAGAGGTTCCGTACGTAAGGAGGAATTGGAGACGTACGATTGAGACGACGGTTACACTAAGGAGAGTTGGGTTAGCAAAACAAATGTTGCGAAAGTAGGAGGTGCTTACAAGGTACCCACGAAAAACATCATGGCTACGCCAACCTTCTTCTTCCATGCTAGCTGGAGGTAAAAGATTTGAGACAGGGGGATGGCCAGCATCCAGATATCGAGAACTATTAGTGTTTAGCGTTTTCTGTCTGTTTCTCTCGATAAGGGGCAACTCCTACCTATACTGATCGCTGCATTGGCCCATGCGAGAGCATTAATGTTCATGCATTTCCCCTTGTGATCGCCATCCCAGTGAGTCCAGTAGAAGCTGACCGGGTTGCACTGGAAGATACCCACAATTAAAAATGTTACGCCGTATGCGCAGTTGAACGCAATAGTGACCCAAAGAACCCTCTTGACGTCCCCGGCTGAAAAAATGCGTTTGTAGAAGAACAACAGCGAAAGTTTTAGTAGTGTAATATCGATGAAGTAGTTGATTTCCAAGATATAAAAGAACCGACCGAATTTGGTGATTTTATCAAATGGGAGCGTCCATACGTCCCGGCCGATTCCGTTCCGGAAGAGCCCACGTTCGATAAAGACAGTATTGAAGATGCCGCAGAAAAGTGCGAGGACGATGATGTAATCGTCCCAGCCAAGTTCAGCCCGAGAGAGAGCCAGCTTGTATCCCACTCGGATGGCCACAAACAATGCTGATATGCAACCCAGAACCAAATTGATAGTGCGACCGAGCACAACTTTAGACCTGATTGGTGCACCACATGTCAACATTGTGATGTTCTTCGTGGCTGTGGAGAAAATGGTTTAGGAAACGGTCGTATCCAATACAGATGGCGGGACTCACTCAGACTTTGCTTAATAGTACATGTTTGTAGCACACATGCCTGCACCTTGCTCTGCAGCTGGGCATTCGTGCATATACATGTCTGGTTCGTGAGGGTACACGGCGATTCGCCAACTACTGTTGCAAGACACGTCAACTAAATGATCTTGTCAGCAGTGCTAGAAATGACTGTATTTGGTTGCACGTACCGCGCACGGGGGAAGTGATGCAATTTCACCTTGAGCGAAGGAGAATGAGACGAGAGCTAGGAAAAGGACCAACGTTTTCATCGTGTTGTTAAGAATCCTGACCCCAAGACAGAACGGGGGGGGGAGAGCATTAAGAAGAAAAAAGCGGCGAAGAAAGATACTCAGTTCTCAGGTGAGCAGGGAAGTCCACAAAGGCTAAACTAGCAATCCCCTACTCTTTCACCAGCAGATAGGCCCTGAGTAATACGAATACAATTCATTGCAATGCATTGACAAATTAGTGTACGAGCATGTGAAACTTAGCGCGGATCACAAACTAGCGTGTGGGAATGATCCGCCCGGAGCTGTGGATCGGAAACTCCTCAGCCCTTTCGGTTCGCCAACCAGGTCATTTTCCGAGGCCATTTTCCGAGGCCGTAGCCGTTTGCGCAGCCAGGGTCCAAGGAGCTCCAGGGCTGTATGCGGGCCGATTGATCACCCACTTTAGCAAGGGCGCCCTAAGACGTTAGCCAGGACGAGAAAGACACACGGCACAATGTGTGGGCGTTTGATACCGGCTGGTGACGTGCGGTAGAGATGTGGTGCCGAGGTTGACAGCGCTATTCAGACGGGCAAGACGCAACACCGTGGGCGGGCGTGAGGTAGACACCCGAGTCAAGAGCCGCGCGTCAGCATTGTGTACTACCGGTAAGTTTGTGTATCTAATTGACCTAAACCTTAATTATTGAAGCTTTTCACGTCAATGGGTTGATTGGACTAACCCCCTGTTGAGTTCTGCCGCTACGAGTCTTCGTTTCTGATCTGCGATTCCCCTGCAAAGTTGTAAGAGGATCCCCAGTTTGCCAAATGCAGGCCGCGAGAACCCATTAGTTACTAGATTTTTACGATAGGTTATTGGCACAAGATTGCGGAGCAAAGCAGGCATTTACCGATGCAAACTATATCGAACGTGTGGATATCTAATCTGTACGAAGGAAGTTGCAGCTTGCTATCGAACAATGCGATCGAACCACTGATTAGTCGCCGGAGATACGGGTTTTCTAGGTGCATGCTGGCAACACGACCTGCCTCGGGCAAAGCAATTGAAACACTGCTAACTAAGTCGAGCTCCGTGCGCGGAAAAGCCCTAAAAGCGGATGCGTTCAGACTTGTTCATGACCAGCTCCGCAACAAGAAGAATGGAGAGTGATTGCTCGTCCTAAAAAATGCCGATTACACTGGTGCTCTCTTCAAATCGCCAGCCAACAGCCCAAAGTCACAGGCGAGCAGCGGAGATGATGGCGCCCCCCCACCTGCATCACTTATCGATGTGAGGTGCGGTAGGGAAGCGGGGGGATATGTTGTGGCGCGTTATTGTGGCGTTATACAGTTTCGCACATAACGCATCTAGACTAGGAATCGTTATCTAAAAGTAAAGAATTAACGTAGGTACGTTTTAAGTTACAATAATTCCACGATATATCATTTATGCACATTTCTTTTGTATTTTAGATACTCCTAACAATTAATACTTTATTAAGGTAATAATAGGTTTAAAACGCTATCGACACGACTACATGTGCCAGATCACTCTGCCAAAGACTACTCTGCCAAAAGGCATGCACATGATTAAATCAACTGGGATTCATCTCGTGTAGTCGATACTTATGTGAGCGAGAGCGCCTGCGCTGCACCTTGTTCAGTTCAGCGTATGCCGTAGGCTCATATGGGCCTAGCCCATCACATTAGATAAATAATTGTAAGGGCCGAGTCCTGAAGACCAAATTACCAGGTAGAATACGGGTGGAATTGATAAGGAAGCGGAGGCTTCTTACTACAGGACTTGAGAACTTGGAGTTCCTCCACGTGCTCTAGCCGTGTTCGGAGTAGGTCACAGGGTCAGGAGATAGGTGTCGGAGCCGAGGGATTAATGTGGTCCCAGCCCATTACAAAGATATTCGCACCCCAGGCATGCATGCTATTCGCACACTATTATTTATTCTTTAAGTTATAGAGCTTAATGAGCTCTACATTTTGTATTTACAAAGTTAGCCACTATTTTGTATAAGTTAGAAGTTATTTAAGTACACAGGGTAGTGTAGCTAAATCAACGCTACAATGTATTGTACATATAAATAACTTCTTATCTGCGCAGCGAGAGCCGTTGGAATACCAATAACGCTATCTTTATAGATAAGGACTCACAAGTCTTAGTTAGTTACTTCCTCTGGTTCGTCGTGTGTCTGGAGACGTGGAGTTGATTCTCAGTGCGGCTTGCTTCACTGGCCCTCCGCTGCTACCGGCTAGTAGATTGGCACTTTACGCTGCTGTCTCACAGTTTATCTTTCTATTATTGGCTTCTGGAACACCTGCTGAGCTAGAAAAAGTCGAAAGAAGGTGGATAGAATGAAGAGACTGCTTCTGGGAGCTGTATGATCAGCAGAGCAGCAGCGAGCCAGAAGTGCGTTAACTCGACTCTTTCTTTCTTGAATTAATGATAATATGCGAGCCAATGCAAATGAACTTGCAATGTACTGTGATAAATCGCCCGTGAGTGTCCCTAATCTTCGTCGAAACCAACAGACTGCAAAATAGTAGAGATGCTATCAAATAAGGTTTCAATTCGAGGCATATATGCAGAAACTAAAAACAACGCGACATCTTAGTGAAAAGCCCGCATAGCATTGTAGAGCCAGACCCCTCACGTACCCTTTCCTGAGTTCTCATCTAAGCCTTAACCCTAACCACCACCTTTCCAAAGTGTCCTCCCCCAAAAAGGTACTCGAGTGCTTTCCCTCCTTCCTCAAACTGGAACACCTTGTCTACTACAGGCTTAATCTTTTTCTCGTCGTAGAACTTGAGCATTTCCTCTAGTTTGTCTCTAGGCCCGTTTACGATGCCCTTCAACGTTACGTTCCTCTTTAGCGCTAGCAAGTTTGTGTTTGTCCGATCGCCTGCCTCATCCTGTTTCCCAGACAGGTACCCGATACAAGCGATCAGGCCGCCGAATCTGATGCACTCAAAGCTCTTTCTCAATGTCGTCGCGCCCCCGAGCTCGAAGATGATATCCGCGCCCTTATCGCCCGTAGCGGATAAAACAGCGTTATCCCAGTCCTTGGTGCTCCTGTAATTAATCGTGGTGGATGCGCCCATCTTCTTAGCCCGCTCAAGCTTCTCATCAGAGCTACTCGTCACGACAACATCCGCGCCCGCCGCACTCGCAATCTGCAGGCCTGCAATGCTGACCCCACCGGTCCCCTGACACAAAATTGTTTCTTTCTCGCCGGTCGTCCCGATAAGTTCCCCAGCTGGACGCATACAATTCAAACTCATCCAAGCCGTCATCGCCGCAATCGGCAAACATGATGCTTCCTCATCGCTCATATACTCCGGTACCTTCACCAGACCATGGATAGGGAAAACTCTATACTGCGTCAAGACACCTGGATTGGGGCCCCCGAGTCCACTTTGGATGTCTTTGGCTTGAATTTGGCCTGTGAGGTGGGAGGGTGCGAAGGTGCTGATTACACGGTCACCTACGTTAAGACGAAAGGCGGGATTTGCGTAGGGGGAGGAGGTAGCGCCGAGGATGGTGGTTGAATGAGGACCGGTAGATATGACGAGGCCGCACATGTCAGAGCAGGGGACTATGGATGGGGGCTGAGTGACAGAGGAGTGGTGGTTGTAGAGGCCCATTGCAACTACATTTGATTAGCATTCCTCTATACAATCTTATGTGGTTTGGTGTAACATACCTTCAGTATCGCGATAATTCAGACTCACAGTATGGACCTCGACCAGCACCTCATCTTCTCCAGGGATTGGAAGATCGACTTCCTCCAGTCGTAGCTTATCCAAGCCGTCTTGTCCCGTGACCCATTGCTTTATTCTGTTTGGCGGCGCCATTGCTCTCACTGCTACTGCTGCTCTTTGTGCTGACACTGAAAATCGAATCCGTCTTTTTGCTTCCTTTTACTATTTCTTTGTTCCTATTCTTTGGATCTCGATGTTTCAATAGCCCAAAAACTTCCTCAAGCCAATCGCGGCGGTCTTGGGAAAAGGGTGGAGTGGGCATGTCAAAGATCAAGTACTTATACTTTCTTCCGATTCTAGACGGATAGATGTATGCGGATTGGTAATCTGGAAAACAGGTGGGGTGGTAGGCGGGAGTCTTGAAATACAGATAGAAAAACGGGAGTTTTGTGGGGATCGTTAGCAATATATTCTTGATTATGACGTTTGAGGTATTCGGGGGATGTCGGCCAGTGAACGTTGGCCCGAGGTGTGACAGGGATCCTTCGGGAGCTAGCTTCCGATGGGTCGACTGATAATGGAGTGAAGATCCGCGGGCCAAGATGCCACGCCTTTTAGTAAGTTAGCAACACTTACAAAGGTCACCTTTTTTTTTAGCGCAGGGCAGTAGCGCAACGTAAAGATTTTTAGTGTATGAAACTCTTCTAGAATATAGGGCACTACCTGTTCTGTATATCTTAAGCATATAACTAGATAACTCAGCTGCTCCTTGCAGCGCTATTCTCTCTGTGTATGGAATGGTCTTGATTTTCTTTATTCTTCATAAGGATTTGGATTCTTGTTTTAAGCCGCGTGGATGCTAAGGTGTGAACGTCGAAATGAAAGTCTATGTTAATTGGTTATCTTGAACTTATTGAAAGGCTGAATTTGCAATGCGATGGTCGTTGCTATACCGCCTGTTCACGCGAGCATGCTCACGTGCGGCGCGTGACGACTCGATACGTTTTTCTAAATCTTGTTAACCAAGCCTCTATCGCAAAAGTTTTATCGAAGTCCCTACCTTCAATGCGGTAAAGTATCACGTTCAGTATGTATTCTAAAACGTAGGTGTGTACCTTCATTCGCGCCATGCTCCTGTTGCAATACCCAACACCACTGTCATCGCTAACACTTCCCCCACGGCTCTATGACTCCACTGAAAAAGGTGCGTCCTCAACAAGACTTCAAAGGATCAAGATTGGATAAACAACCAGTACATACAAATTGACGAGTCCCTTCAATGAGCTATTCGGATACGCTCAGTGGCTATATTGCTGGTTTCCGAGGCAGGTTTACTATACTAACAGGCCGCCAAAGGGAAAAAAGCGCTTCAACCCTGAGAAAGCGAAGAGGGACATCAACGAGCTTGAATGGAGGCTTGAGCGACATGTGGTAGGCGTAGAGATGGCGAGGTTGGTGAATGAGCGCTTAGATGCGATGCAGGAGGGGCCTAAAAAGAGATAATGACTGGGTGCTGAGTTTATAGTGATGACGAGATATTTAGAGAGTGAGATCAAATTACTATAGACAGGAAGAATAAGGGTATTAATATGAAAAGTAGTGTGGAGCAAAGCATCAACACGAAAGGGTATAAACATGCTTATCCCGAGCCCAGTTTTAGTTCCGGTATTGTTTCGGTACCTTTGGCCACTCGTCCACCCCATCGAGCATCACCATCGCCATGCCGCCCTCCATGTGACTTTGAATGTGGCAATGCAACATAAACGCCCCGGGATTCTCCACATGGTATCTGACCGCCATCCAGGTCGGTCCCGTATTGGCCGCTGGTGTTACGAAGCTATCTCGGAAAGGAGGAGTAACAAAGTTGAAGTTCTGTGGTATCACTTTTGCCGCCTCAGCTACAGTCTTCCAATTGAATGCGCCGTCGCCCTGACCGATCAGATAGCCCTTATTACTGTGCTTATGAATAGGATGCGTAGGCTGCGGGAAAGTCTCAATCTTGAAGATAAGGTCCACCCAGGTGTTATTCTTCGTGACGATGGTGACGTTCTCGCCAAAGTGTGCGGATGTGGGGTCTTGGTAGAGAAGAGGTGGGCTCAAATCGTCGATAATAGCATGGTTGAGACCTGTGCCATTGAGTGCCCATAGGTAAGATCTGCCAACAATGCCGAGGCTCATAATGACGGTTTGGTCGGCGTCTGGGGCTGGTTGCGGGAATTGCGGTGGGAAAGGAACTGCCTTCAGAGGATTGAGATAAGTTGTGGTGGTGGGGGAGATGAGAGCGCCAATAGCATTGATGGTTGGAACTGAACGAAGGGTCTTGATATCGGAATCTTTCACGCCTGGGTAGGCGAGGATGGCTGTGCTGTTCAGAAGCTGCGCACCAGCGGTGCTTACGATCCTTATGCCATATTGAGTGGCAGGCTTATTCAATTCGACAAAGACGGAGTAGCGATCACCGTTCTGAAGTTCAAGCGCATCGACCTTCATTGGCTCGATGAATTGGCCGTCAGCAGCGTATACCCACAACGGGTGTTCGTCAATGCTGATACCAAGGCTGTCGACACCTGCCGTAGAGATCAGGTCGAGAGCAAACCATTTGGAGCGTGGCGCACGAATAACCTCTGTGGAGCCTTCGGTGGGAGTGCACACATCGAAGACTTCGGCTGGGAGAGCAGATAAATTTCCGGGGACACCTCCCAAAAATTCCAACAGTTGTGAAGGAAGGCACCTATAGATGTTAGTTCTATTGCGTAGCGAATGCGAAAGTCTTACCCTTTGTTTGTCATGGTCAGGTTTAGCTGTGCGAGCAGAGGCGCAAAAGCTGGGCTGGTGAACTTCGTGAGGTCCTCCCGAGACCAGCAGTTCACGGAACCCTTGCCATTGGTCAAGATCGAGTCCATGCAGATTGAGCTTTCAATGCCCGAAGCTATTTGCAAGTCCGTCGTGTGCTGAGACGTAGTGTGGCGCCAGTCAGAAATAATGATTGGTTTGGAATTTGACGCGGCTTCTCTGAGCAACTTGACTTCTTTTGGGGCGATCTTGTCAAAGGGGGTTGCAGTGCCATTTTTCGACTTGATGACTATGGGTCCATAGCATCCATCATCGATCTGGCCGCGGCTGTGGGCGTGATAGAAGTAGCTACCATACTGGTTGGCATACCATTTGTACTTGTAGCTCTCGCCAGGCTGAATGGGCCGTTGAGAGAGGCCGGGGACGCCGTCAGCCCAAGGAGTGTGCTGCTGGTCAATGCCTGATATGTGTTAGATGGGATATCGTGGGCAGCGAATGGACAAGGACACGTACCGTGATAATGTATAGTGGTATTGAAGGGCAGCTTGTTGACAACAGTGACCTCAGCCCACTCGCCCTGAGTGAGCTCGAGAGCCGGTCCAGGGTACTGGTTGTTGATGAAGATCATTTCTCGCTTAAAGCCATCCGGAGAGCCGACTTTCCATGTCAACTCAAGGGTGAATTGACGAGTGGCCGCAAGTGCGTGTGCAGCAAAAGACAGCCACAACGCAAAGAAGGGAAGCATGTTGAAAGAGAGCATCGTAGCTCAAGAGTGGAAACAAGACAACGAAGGTGCTAAAAAATGCTTGCAAACAAAGGAGCTAAGGAAGGGCAGTGTAAGCCTATATAAGTACTCGCATTGACGTTCCCTGGGTTCTTCATAGCTGAGTATCGAGTTTCTATTAGGGGTTCTGGACGTTCAGAATAGGCCCAAGGGTCAGGTTGCACAGGTCAAGACTGCGCACGTGTAATTTGGTATCGGGTTGGTTGTGTTGTGGCGTACTCTGAAAAGTATCCTAAAGGAGCTTGGCTGTGCTCGGTAAGGCAAGATAAATTAGATCTCACTACCAAGACGGCAGGCCGCTCACCGAGAACTCAAGCTCGCCCACACAAATGCATAAACCACCGGTACAGGGCTGCACCGAAGCCATGGATGGGGGCGGAACTATACGAAGCGAGATCGATGCGTGAGAGAACTCGGATTAGTTCTGAGGTAAGCACAACATGCCAACAACGTGGCGACCGCCATGAACAGCCCAAGCACAGACACACAGGGATGCCTGATGGCTGGGGCTGAGTAGGAACTCGGCGCGTAGCCCAACGCGTGCAACTTGAATGGGGTGGCATTGCGAGATGAAGCATGATGGAAGTTTTTTTAAGGTTGGAAGGGGTGCCAAGGTTCGCTACCCCGCCTCTCGCTGGAACAGAAACTCAGAAACTCCGGGGCCAGTACACCAAAATATCAACACTGCGCACTTTCATAAACATGGATCGTTACCACCACGACTCTATGGGTGTATCCAGGCAGACGAGCATGCCAGAACGTATTAATTACGAGCAATTGGTGTATTAGATGTGCATTTTACTCATGAAAATGTTTACATTTTGGTGTGCTGGTCTATTTCCGGAGTTTCTGAGTTTCTGAGTTTCTGAGTTTCTGTTCCTGCGAGAACCCGCTAGCTCCTCCCCAAAAGTGACCGCTGCTTATTCATCAGGCCCACACACCGCCTCCATTCTTTCAAGCCGCAGTTCGTCTTGCTCGACGTGGTATCGGAGCACCGCCATCTATGATATCGCCCCTCCGCACCGATCGCTCTTCAGCTCTCATACTGTACCTCATCTCCATGCAAACAGAACTCACGATGGTTACTCCACACACAAGATATCGAGAAGAACAAATTGGATCTGCTGCAATGGTGGCCTTCACGACCGCGCGTCCTCTTAGAACAGGTTTACGCCACAGATCTATCTTGAGAACTCATCCAAGATTGTCTGACTTTGTTCTAATGTCTCTCCTTATTTCATTGTCCAAGTCTCTAGATTCTCCCTTGACTCTGCCTTTGTGCCGCTTTTAAACTCGGATTGTAGCACACATATACTCGTTTCACAGCATTGTAAAGTGAAAGGATGTGGCCGACAACGCAGAAATTCCTTTCACTTCAAGCATGTCATGGCTCATCACGTCGTCTATATAGTATTCACTTTTTATTCTCTTTAAACTCATCTCTCATCGCGAACAGCTCATCGCATCACCATCTTCAAACTCTCCAAGTACTCTCAAATAAGAATATGTCTCTCAACAAACATGCGCGTTCCGCCTCCACTTCTTCCGAAACAGAGAGGCCGGCAAAGAAAAGGCCAAGGACGACCAAGCCTACTCCTAAGCCCTCTGCAGCTGACCGGTCTGCTTCCCATGCTGAAAGCCTAGAGCCAGTGCAAATTAAGGTCACGGATAATACACCCGTTAACATCACAGCTGATGATATTCTAGCTGCTGAAGCCTCGATGAAAAGCTGGAAGCCGATTGCAGATTGCTTCACTGCATGGACTCCCCCTTCAAGCTTGACCACGCTTCCACCTGCTCAAGCTACGTGGGGCATAAAACCATTCCCCAGCGATCTAGGTGGACCTCAGCCTCATGCCACCTCTCCTGCTGCTCGGACCAGTAATGCAGCTACAACACCGCCTCTCTGGGAAGATCGCAAATTTCCATTCATTTCCGGACGTTACCACAAGTCATTTGGCCCAGGCCCTGCTCCCACTGACCCTGCCGCGCCCGATCTTGACCAAGAGGACAATCTTGTTCTTCGTCTCATCGACATGCGCCCCATGAGGTCGGGACCAAACAAGGGCGTCCCTAAACGCCAGCCTATTACCTGGCATTTCCAGGGCGGAAAGCCGAGGGACTGGACAGATACCAAGCAGACTATTCATGCCATGAACACTCGTCGTAGAGACAACATCCGAGCCATCACTCTCGATGCTCCGTGGACTGCTTACGAGCGCCAGTACCTCGCCGAACTCTTCAGGGACTATCCAAATGCTTCCATCACCGAACTCGCCGAACGTCACAACTACCTGTTTACCAACAACTTCCGAGACGGACCATTGGAAGAGTCCCAAGACGTTGCTTTCCATCAAGCAACTGCCAAGCTCTCAACCGGCCGCACTACTGAGTCTTTCCGACACGAGTACCTGACATGGAAGCACGTGTACGATGCCGGTGATGTCCCAAACCCAGCGCGCGATGAGATGCACAAGAAGATCGACGCCAATGTTCAGGCCCACATAGACGCTTTCGAACGGGACTGGGATCCTGCAGTCGATGCCGCTGCACCTGGATATCCTGCAGGGTACGTGCCACCGGAAGCTCCCAGCCAGAAGAAAGTGAAAAGGGCACAAAAGGCGAAGGATGTACGAGAGAAGAAAGCTCCACCGAAAGCTTCAAAGGCCCCAAGGGCTACTCCCAGGCCCCGTTCCACGCCCCGCAAGAAGGCTCTTAGTGACGTGACTATTGTGAACTCGTCTTCCGAAGATGACACCGATGCTCCGATTCGAGCTCCATCTCCCACAAATCGCTTCATTAGCTCACCGGATGGGTCTCCCCATAGCCTTGCTGACGATGTTGCTGAGGAACTTCTAGATCTTGCTGGCTACAATAACCCGGACGAGGTTCGCTTTTCGCCTCCGTATGTAATTCCCTCCCGCTCTACTTCTACAAGTAAGTCTTCCTCTGCTCATGAGGATGTATGAAATAGGAATATTGCCGCGTAAGTCTTAGTAGTCATGCTACAAGGTAAATGTATTTGTGATTCGTTTTGTTTTCTTTGCCTCTGCGTAGTATAGCATTGCATTGCATGGTCAGTCGAGGGTAGCTGATCTACCCCGAACTTAATAGTACTCCATCTAACGTCCCTCCACGCGTGCCGGAAAACCACCTGTGCCGGAAAATATGAGGGGTACTTTCACTTCAAGTAACTATAAATCTGCACACACGTTGAGATTTGCTAAAATTTTGTATAAATAGTATGCTGTGGCTAATTATGAACATTATGGGCCTTTCCAACCTAAAAATTACGTCTGCGTCGTCGCCTCTCGTCTCATTCGCTCAGAGCAATTCTTTTGTGGCAAAACAATGGCCCTTCACTACAGCGCCACCATTAAGCTCTGCCTTCTCTAAGATCCTTGCAAAAGGTCTTATCTCAGCTTAAAAGCCTTACTAATATCCCCCACCACGTAGCGAGAAGTACTCTGTAGCGAGAAAATTCACAGGTACCTAGACTTCAAAGTAGTTGACACCTATCCACATCTGACTATCTGTGCTGCACCGTTCAGAGTAGCTGCTAAAGGTATTTACCTACCTAGCACCGCCTCTAGCAAAATTACCAATCTCGTTGTCGCTTTCGCGGCCTCCAAAGTCGGCGCCTCAATCTACGGCGTAGCGCGGTTCCTCTCTGCTGCGACGCACGGCCGGTTGCAACATCATGAGCAGACAGCGCACGAAAATTGAAGTGTCGCCAAGCTTTTCCCCCATCTAACGGATCGGCTCGAGAGATCTGCCGAACGCCGGCGCCGAACCTCGGTGGAGCCCTATGTGCCCCGCCTAATGCCTTCGTCTGTGTGCCAGTAAGAACGATAACTCGATCCCACAACCCAACTCATCATCATCTGGAGCATAGTTTGAATTCGTTCTAAATACCCTCACCATGGTGTATGACGGAGAACAGATCATCCACAATAGAAAGCTTAAACTCTGTTCTACAACAGAAGATTGGTCTGTACCAGATCTCCTTGAAGAATGTCCTCAGTGCAATAACTTTCTGTTATATTGCTGCGGATGTACCAATCGAAACCTTCGCCTTCCTCAAAACGATCAACTAGATACTCCATGCCACCACTTTCGCATCATTTTCACTGATGGTGCGTGTATGAACAACGGACGACCTGGAGCAAAAGCAGGAGTTGGTGTAGCATACGGCAATGATGATGACAGCCAACTGTCCATGCCTATTACTAACTTGGTGGACAACTTCCCAGTGCGGTCAAATCAGCGAGCGGAACTCTATGCGGCAAAGTTAGGTCTCGAATTCCTCGCTAAGGATGACGGGGCCAATACCAAGGAGCCAACGGGCAAGTCCAAGGACAAGTCTGAAGCCTGGATCATCGCGACCGATTCCGAGTATGTTGTTAAGGGGATGACCGAATGGCTGCCAACATGGAAGGTATATTCTAGCCACCCTGACAAGGGCTTTTAGACTCTTCTGACCGAGCTTGTAGAGGAACGACTGGCGCACGTCCAAAGGTACTAAACCAGCAAATCTAGATCTATTTCTCGCTCTCGATGAAGTGATGACAAAGCACGATGCTGAGAATGTGAAGGTTGGTTGTCACACCCAAAAGTATATTAACTAGATACGAGACTAAAAACATCTAGATTGGGTTCTGGCGTATTCCTAGGGAGCATAACGAAATTGCCGATCGTCTTGCGAAAGCGGCTGCCATCCACGGTGATGTGGCTAGCATTTAGGCTCAAAAAGGACTGGTGTGTCCTCCACCTTATTCCATGCTTTCTCGGGAACAAGTAAGGGTTTGTTGTCTCATATAGCATTGAATCGAACAGTTCTTACCTGTTACGGTGGCTGCCGTGACACCTTACTAGCTACAGAATAACGCACAAACCTCGTGTTTGCGCACGAGCCCCCCCCAGTTTCTACACTCAAAATTCACTATGTCTACCCAGGTCACATATCGTACTGCCGGTGCACTTTGCAGCCTGTATTTGCTAGCATACAACGTAGAGTAGGGGTGTGTTGTGAGGATTCCGAAAGAACCCCAATGCGGTTCGCGCACTCAAAAATAACCCTAATTCGCCTCTAGCTACTACTATCCCTCCTACACACTATCTGCACGGGAAGGAATATCTTGAAACAAGGTAAGAAGTAGCTTGCAATACGCTGCTACACTTTGCAGCCTGTGTATTTGCCAGCATACAACATAGAATGCTAGTGTGTTGTGAGGATTCCGAAAAACCCCTAATGCAGTTAGCGCGCTCTGAAATAACCCCAACCCGCCTCTGGCTACCACTACTAGTCTCTACAGGAAGGAATGTCTTGCAATATACAGGGTAAGAGTGGTTTGCAAGAAGCTGCTGCACTATCCAGCCTGTATTTAGCTATGTGCAGGGTGGATGCGGGTGTGTTATGGAGATTCCGAAAAAATCCTAATGCGGTTAGCGCGCTCTAAAATAACCCCAAACCGCCTCTGGCTACCACCCACCAGTCTGCACAGCAAGGAACGTCTTGCGATCGGGCTCGCTCTAGCAAGCGACACCGTGGCTCTAGCAGCGATACCGTGGCTGCCTGCAGCAATACAGTCACTCTGGCAGCCACACTATGGCTCTAGCAACGAAACAGCTGCTCTGCCAATGGAACAGTACCTGCTAGCAGCGATACAGCTACTCTGGCAGCGACACGGTGGCTCTGCTAGCAACATAGTGTCTGACTGGTATCTCAGTTTGCCTGAGCGAGCTTATGGACTGATACAATTGACATATGATTCCGAAAAAACCCTAATGCAGTTAGGGGTTCCGAAAAAACCCCAGTCATCATAAATAAATTATATCACGATGATTATGTAAGAACGCGGGGTCGTTTCGCACCAGCTGAAATTAGTAGTGGGGTTCGATCGGAAGTACCAATTGACGTGGCGACGTTGCATGGATTATCCTCAAACACCCGCCACAGGGCTGATGAGGACTTATTAGCGTGCTAGTTAGGCTATAAAGTAGTAATACTACATTATTATAACTCTAAGAGTGATAAGGACCTAGTATTAGAGCTGTGGTAGAGGAGTCATGCTACGCGATTAAAAAAGGCCTCTACTTTTAAGGCGCAAAGGCGACGACGAGATTGGTAATTTTACTAGAAGCGGCGCTGGAGAGGTAGAGGAAGACCCCTGACATACACTCTAAACAGTATAGCATATATATCTAGATGTGGATAAAAGTATACTACTTTGAAGTCTAAGTACCTGTGAATTTTCTCGCCACGGAGTACTTCGCGCTACGTGGTGGGGATATTACAATGCTAAGAAGTCATTATCAGGCTTTTGTCTGCTGTCGGACTTAGTGGGCCATGGTGTGTGTCTGTAGGTTGCTCGATCCTTAGTCTCTGATCGCCACTGGACTCTCCACTCTTGCTCTGTTTGTGTCCTGCACCATCGTTTAATTGTCGATTTGAGCGGGTAGAGTCTAGGTGGCGCGTCTGCTGGTAGGCATCTGCGTCCATCCTTCCTCCACCCTGTCGCCTCCTTGGCGGCCTTGTCTGCAGCTTCATTTCCTGGAATTCCCACATGTGCTGGTATCCATCTGACTGTTGCCTGCCATCTCTGATCCTGGAGCTCCTGGACTTGTCGTGCGATCTCTTCGAGGATGTAGGCTCCTGATCGGCCCTCTGCCTTGGCTACGGACCAGATAGCAGCCTAGTTGTCCGTGTAGATGGCGATCTTTTGTCGTCTACCGCCTCGTTCTGCATATTCTTGTGTTATCTGTAGTGCCAAGCTTATGCCTTGCAGCTCTCTAGCATATACTGTCGAGACTGTGTCTGGTCCCATGTGTACAGACTGGGTCTGTTGTGTGAGCGGGCAAACCGCTGCCGCACCGATCTTTCTGTCTATGCCGCTGCCGTCTGTATATATGCTCAGGCTCCGGCCTGTCTTGTTCACTCTGTCGTGTCGGCTTTGCGCTTTATCAACGCTCTTGTCTATATGTGTCTTTGGGCCTGATCGCTATGGCGGAGTCATAAAGGGTGGTATTGGCTTTTGCGTGTCAAGGCCCTGGCTGCGTCGCGCTGTGTTGCTGGCGTGCCCCCAGAACACCCACGTCTCCGGCGACAGCTCAGCGGTGCGGTAGCAGTGCTCGATAGCTAGTTGTGACTTTCTGCGTCTTGCGTCTGGTGGGAGCGCTAGCCAGCCGCTTCTACTGAACAACTTACCGCACCCCGCCGAGGCCCACCAGCGCTACTCGCGATGCTAGCGCAGCGCATTGTTCGCGGATCTGATCGAGCAGCGTGCTGCGGTCGACAAAGTCTGGGTCGCGGCGAAACGGCACGAAGCACTCGGGCGACGGCGGAGTTTCAGGGCGCTCTGAAGGGACGGCGTTAGCGTTGAACAAGGCTATGGGACTAGGCGTAGCGACTTGCCTGGGGAGTAGTAGTTGTTCGTCTGCGAACCTGATGATCGGTTAGCATTGACTGAGACATCGGCGCAGAGACATCGCACCGATTATGTGAGAGTGCAGCGCGTCGCCAACCTTTAGCATCCGTGTCGACTCGGGTCCTATTGTTTGTGGCTTTCGAACTCAGCTTATATAGAGGTCATGGTACGACCTTAGTAGTAAAAAGGTTCATGTTCCCGACAGCGCTTGGCCTGCCACAGCAGAGTATAATGTCGTCGATCGTGGAAACTAATCAGGACGCAATACAGATGATTTTGAAGGACTAGGTAAGGCTCTGGTCGCAGTGCAAAAGCCTGGGATGCAGACGCGGCAGCACTTCCGATGTTATTGATAGCGTGGCGCCCATATCGCGCCTGCCTTGGTGGAGGAGTAATGACATCTACTCCCTCGCATGGCGTACAGGACCTACCACATTATTTTTGGTTCGTATCCTCCACATAGCTTTTGTAGGGCCGTTCGTAATACTCATGCCAAGCGAATATATCGTTTAAACGATCATACACCGCAACATAATCTGTCATGTCCATGTACATCCATCCAACCTCTTCGGCGCCATCATCGGTCTCGCCGCCATCCCAGTCCCGAGTGAATTCCTCCGTAGGCTCCCCTTCTTCTTCTGGCTCCCAGTACGTAGTTAGAATCTTCAAAGCTGGGTCTTGCATATCCGGATCCTCGGGCCCCTTCTCCACCGAGCGCAAGCAATCTTGGTCCACGAATATGCAGTACTGCCATCGAGGAGGCACAATATTCGCAGGGTGTATTGTGTTGGGCGCATTATATTCGTCATTGCTGAGTAATTTGGCACGAACCTGCGTGAGTCCGCCCAACTCTTCCAGGCATTCGTCGCGGAGCCGTTGAGGCAGATCAGCGGCTACCCAAGCGCGAAATGCGCGGCGTGCGGTGTATGAATCCGCGCCAGCAAGTGTTGCTTCGTCCTCAATAATCGTTATCTCGTGACGGGGAAGCAGCTCTAGTTGATCTTCTAGCCTTAAGGTCTCTAAGACATTCGTGCGAAAGAGTTCGAGCCATTGTGCCCACAGCGCATCGCTAGAGGGACCATAAACTGCGCGGACGATGACGAAACCCCATTTGGTGTCTGGCCGTAAGTTGGGGTGTGCAAGACTGTCTTCGGTGCGATGGTATTGCTTTGGATACCTCGGTCCTTGGAGGGCCATCCTCTCTTGCAATTGCCTGAGGACTTCAGCAGTCTCGAGGTTTTCGGCTGACGACATGGTGCGTTGGTACCCCACAGGAGATGTGTGAGACCTGGCCTTGAAATCGAGAAAAATTGGATTTCGATGTCGATTGCACGAGAGCGGGAAAAGGCTTGAGCGATTGATGCGCAGAAAAAGTCGCGTATGTTGCCGGAGAGATAAACACCGTACCAGCATTCGCACGATAAATAGTGATGTGGCATGTGCAAGGACGATTGACAGCTCTTATAGGCGGCTTTTCTGCAATGCACAAAAGCAGATCACGCTTAACCACATTTGACGAAACTTAGGCAAACAAGGGTCCCTAGTTGTGCACGTGCATTCAACGTTTGTTGCTCGAAATGACCATCACTCCCAAGGCGTGCAAGATTTGTAGACCCGCACTTGCATTTTAAGATTGTGGATGTTGATAGTGCGAGCACTTTGTGTTAATGGGCTAATTACTAGAGGTATATATGAGATCAGTGGCAAACCCGGTCCGATCATACCCCTACACAGACAGCATAGTCTGGCCACAAGGAGGCACATTCTCCGACGCCCGGATTCCACTTATAGAAGTCCTCAAGCGCGATGCCCGCTGTATTTGCGATTGCCCAACAGCCGTCACCTGCGACAACAACGTACCATTTCTTGCACGATGAATTTGCACCGTCCCGAGTTTGAGCTGGTGGAGACACGCCCCCACCAGTGCTTGTAGGCGTTTCTGAAGTCGTGGGTGTCGAGGCGGTAGACGCAGGGATCGTATTGCTCGATAGAGTAGCCGAACTTGCTAAATGTCGCGCGCAAAAAGAGTTAGCAAACTGAACATGCGGAGACATTCCAGCGGTATCAGCAGGCCATTGTTCGCGACTTACATTTTAGGATGCAGTAGCTCTTGCCCTCCTGCAAAACGCAATTGCCTGCTGAAAGGCTTGGGTTCCATGCTATCAGATCCTGTACCGTGACACCAGCCTGTGCAGCCCATATATTGCACGAGTTAATATTATCGACACCCATTACACTTGAAAGCGATTCAGAGAATGCATTCAGGTAAATCTCACAGTCATTCACCGTGCCTGTTGCAGTCGACCAGAGAGGATCTGTCACGATTGGTGGAGGTGCAGATGTCGGCGTTGGCGTTGGCTTAGGGTAGACGGTGCCTGGCGTTGGCGTTGGATAGCCAGAGTAAGTGGCCACGTTGCCGACAGGTCGAACGCAATAGGACTTCTCTAGCCACAAGTTTGAGCACTTGTTATCGACTTGAGGGTTGAAAAAATAGAAGTCATCCAAGGAAATACCGAAGGCCAGCGATATACTGCCGCATGGGTCATCTTTCTTCGTAGTATATCATTGCCCACAGCGCGTATTCGACTGGCTTTGCACATCTGATGGTACCGGTGCTGCTGTATCGATTGTATTACTTTGACCGGCTTGGAGGAGCCCTTCTGGTGAACTGTTGTGGTGTTAAGAAATCGACTGTCTCTTATGAACAAGGAAGGTATGAAAAGCATCTCACCTGGTACACAGATTCCACCCATACCAGCTGGCAAGGTTGTTACAAAAGTCGTTAATCATGGGATTCCATGAGAGAAGCTGCTGACGGGTGATGTGATAACCATCGGTTATATCATCGCACTTGTCGTAAAAGCTCAGCTGATATGTATTGCAAACCTTCGGAAGACATATTGTGGAACCCACAGGTGGCAACAGATTGCAGCTGATATCGAATCCGTTTGCTGATATCAAGCCGTATGTCGACACGTTTGTGCTTACAGAGATGGACATGCAGGTATCTCCCTCTTGGATCGTGTAAGTTCCGGCGCAAGTACGAGCCGGTGGAGGTGCAGGCGCTGTTGCATTGATGGCGTAAGGAGCAGGTGTTGCGTAAGTGTAGCCTCCTGCATTGCAGCTAGAAATTAGGGAGGCGAACGTAGCGGCGCCATCATCGTCATAGCCGAAGGGCGAAGCAAGCTGCATCTTCTGAACCCCAAGTTCACAGTCCGAGCAGCTCTGAGTTTTTGTCCAACTTGCGCTGCTGCTTTGGTTCATCCATAATGAGACAATCATATTACAATACTCGCCCGTCGATCTGTCAATCAAAGGCTACATGTTAGCATTGAACATAGATACATAGTGTTCATGACTACACCTACGATGTGAGGCAGCTCAGTTGTATCGCATAGAGATATCTATCGGCAAGAAATGTCGCTCTGTGGATATTAGCACGAACAAGATGAATCTTGAAGTAGTTTCCCCAATACCTAGATATGCAACACTCCCACTGGGAGCCATGACATCTTTGGAAGAAGTGCAGGCCGCTTGAATGGCTGCTTTTGCCGAATTCAGGTCTTGAGTGCATCTTCCACCGCAAAGCTCTCCAAGGAGCTCGTCACTTGGTAGTTCAAAACTTGCATCTCTGGAGAGGGTTCGTTAATGATTCTTTACATTGTATCGTGGGAGTGTACAGTACCTTGTGACTGCATGTTTTGGAAGCCATCTAGGGCACGTGGTGATCGTGTTATTTACAGCCGCCAGGCAGCCATCACTCAAGTTGAGAAGATCGAGAGGAAGCAAAGCGCCTGATATCTGCTGTGCGAAGGCGGAGAAGCTCGACCGCCACAGAAGCAAGACGGCAGAAAGAAGAAGCCCCACGACAAGCCCACCGACAGACGTCAAAGGTTGATGCGAAGCAAGTCTTTTGCTGAACTCGTGGTAGTCGCGAGAACAAGAGCTACCACTAGAAAAAGATTGGGAGCCCTTTTGTCTCCCAGCCCGTACCTTGCCATGAATTGACACCGTCTGCACAACACTTCCTTACTACCCCTGCTCAATAACGTGTGCGTTGCCCCATGCACGGTATCTGACGCTGGCCCACGGACGCAGGTACATTCCGTAGTCAATGGTACTCTGCGGGCCGCAGATCTTTATTAGAATGGGCTTTCATGCTGGATGACCAGGTACAGTAGCGCACATAAAGTATCCGGACAAAACCCCTTTGCCACCAAAACTCACCTATCCTACATACGTATATCCTTTGCTTTACTAATTAGATTCTTATAATTGTTTCTAATAAACAAATAGTATGTATTATTTTACTTATATTAAATATTATAGCCAGTTCTATCTTGATAAAACAAAGTTGTAACGTAGGTGACAAGCGAGTCGGCCAGACAAGCGAGTCGGCCACCCCAAAACACACCAAAAAGCCAATAT
>BLYF01000096.1:457409-495176 GCA_014905255.1 Herpotrichia juniperi
GAGCTCGTCTCCATCACTTGCACAAACAGCTCTTCGGCCTCCTTCCACCGCCCTTGATTGCCGTATGTCGACGCCAGGTTGCCCATGCTGGGCAGCGTGGAAGGATGCTCCTCCCCAAGCACCCTCGAGCTCGCCTCTATTACTTGCACCTCTATCTCTTCGGCCTCCTTCCACCGCCCTTGATTCCTGTACGTCGACGC
The DNA here is from genome assembly GCA_014905255.1 of Herpotrichia juniperi. Lineage (NCBI taxonomy): Eukaryota > Fungi > Ascomycota > Dothideomycetes > Pleosporales > Melanommataceae > Herpotrichia > Herpotrichia juniperi. The sequence goes on from BLYF01000096.1 coordinate 457,610, forward strand.
CAGGTTGCTCATGCTAGTCAGCGTGGAAGGATGCTCCTCCCCAAGAGTCTCTCTTTCTACCCTTATTACACTTGTATACAACCTCTCTGCTTCATTGTATTCCCCTATATCATCTGCATACATCGCTGCCCTGTACAGCATAGAGACCCACTTTTGCAGTAAACGTTTGGCAGTTGGCTTATGTGCCTCCGCTGACTTTACGTGCGGGAAGAGCGTACGACATACTGTCCAGTTCTTGTGATCCGGGTTAGGAAACGCCGTGTAGAGGTTCTTAATATACTGCTGCTTCCATATCTCAAGATGGCCATATAATTTTAACCACCTCCTTGTTGCAAGCTGCACTAACGCATGCATCTCGAATGTATCTCCATCCTTGTTCACAGTAATAAACGAATAATTTTTTAGCGCAAGCACGTCGTGCTTAAAAGCAGATGTAACATCTTCCTTGCTACTATCTTCCTTGCGACGCAAACTCCTCAGCATTCCAAGCACTGTGCTAGGCTTTTGTATAAGTTTTGAAAAAGTCAATGCTAAGCTTCTGTGTTCGTTTAGAAGATGTTGGGGGATACCTTGCCGATCAAAAAAGCTCATAAGTGAGAGCAAATCTGTTGCTGATGGGCGTACCTGGCGTATATGATCGAATGAGATTTGCCAGGTGGTGATGACCGAGTTCTTAGCCTCATAGTCCCTGCGAAGGTGCCCGGCTTCCTGGTTTAGTAGACTAGTCTTTTCTATATCGCTCTTATAAAAGTCCTCCAGGTACTGCCGCACTGAACATCTTGGTGCTTGTTGTCTGATATATGCTGCCGCCTGCGCGAGAGCAAGTGGCATGAACTCCAGCGCCGCTACTAGCTCAGTAATGCCATCCTTGTTGATCTCGTCTCCTAGCTTCTTTTGAAGAAGAGCTTGCGCGTCCGCATTGTGCATCGGCTCGATGGGTATGATATCGCTCTCTTCAACTAGCCGTGACGCCGCATGCTTTGTCCGACTGGTCACAAGGACCGAGCCGTACTTGCTCGAAGGCAGAGATGTTGATAGGCGATGCAGGGGAGCGTCATCGCGACTGCTCAATTGTGGAGAGAAAACAGCAGCATCGTCGGCATTGTCGAGAACTAGCAACCACTTTCCATTCTGTTCATTGCGAAGCCAGTTAGAAACGAGCTTGAACACGTCCGCTTGTGGGTCGTTCCGGCCAGCCAGCTTGACTTGGTCCGCGATGTCTCGGTAGCCTTGTTCAAGACGAGCCACATTACTGGCGTGCACCCAGAACACCCACGTCTCTGGCGAATGGGCTGCGGTTCGATAGCAGTGCTCGATGGCAAGCTGTGACTTCCTATGCTAACGTCAGGTGCAAGCACTGGCCTAAGTGTCCTTTCAGCTTACCCCACACCACCCAGGCCCACCAGCGCTATCCGCGATGCTGGCGCAGAGCATTTTTTGCGTATCTGATCAAGCAGCGTGCCGCGATCGACGAAGTCCGGGTCGCGGCGAAAAGGGACGGCACAGGAAGGGTTTAGCAGAGTTTCTCGTTGCTCTAGTAGGATATAGCCGTTAGCGCAGTCGAGCATAGGCCATGGTCTAACCTACCAGGTGGGAGGTAATGGTGGACGTCGCCGTTGATGATGCCTGCTTGGAAGCCGTGGTTGTTGTCACCAAAAGCAACCGTCGCGCTGGGTTGTGCCATGTCTAATGTATAGATAGAGTGGCCTTGCGCGGCGTGGTTGTAGACGCGGAGGGCTGGGAAATGCGGCGGCTCAGCTGAGCGTCGATCTGAGCCTCGCTCGCCGCTGCTTCGCATTTCGGTTAATTACTTATACACCACTTCCAACTCGGAACCGGCATCTGACTTTTTTGATTTTCTTCACGTCAATTAGATCGAAATGTCTGATCCTCTTAGCGTTGCCACAAGCATCGTCCGCGTTACTGTCCCCGCCCTGCATGGTGCACGCCTTCTGCTCAACGACCTCCGCAACATCATTGATGCTCCACAGACCGTCCAGAGCCTGAGAGATGACGTGGCATCTGCTGAGACAGCTCTTCAGTCACTTCGGGGCATACAGGATACTGAATGGGATGTCCTTGGACCAGGTGTAGCCGATCAGCCTAAGGCAGCCATTAAGAACTGTGAGAATACATGCAGCAGTTTCTGAGAGAACCTACAGCGCTGGACAAGACATGCTTAAGAAGGAAAGCTGTCGTGGCAAGATAGAGAAAATGTTGGCTTCTTTAAGGAATATCAGATAAGGGCCATGTCTGAGCAGCTGTGGGCGTGGCGACCTTGTATGCAATCTACTCGGGGCCTCATAACACGTTTACAATGCTAATGTGCTCACAAAGGTACAGCTCTATCCGCCATACTCATATAACTGAGGAGATAAGGCAGACGATTCTGGTCAGAGGAGGAGGTTTCCAGCGCTATCACATCGACGGACACACAACTTGCTGCAGTGGAGAGGAACTTGGGGGAAATTCGTCTTCGTGAATCTAGCCGCCGACAGGGTCAGGACGAGGAGGATGCAAGGGAATGCGGTGCAAAAGATCGAAGAGGAACGAGCTGCACTTGGTTGTTCACGCAAATTGCTCGAGACACTACTGCCAAAAGCACGAGAAGGCACTGTGGCAAAAGCTGCAAGTAAAAGCCAAAAACAGTCGACAAAAATGACGTTTGGAAACAACAATACTGGCTTCTAAGCAGGGATTATCAACGGTGATGTTAGTGGCCTTAATTTTGGTGTTTGTGCAAGTAATGGAGACGAGGAAGAGAGTGCTTGGGGAGGAGCATCCTTCCACGCTGACCAGCATGGGCAACGGTGAAAGGAGGTCGAAGAGCTCGAGGTGCAAGTGATAAAGACGCTCAAGAGGGTGCTTGGAGAGGAGCATCCAGATATGCTGAACAGCATGAACAATCTATCATTCACGCTTAAGGGCCAAGGCCGCGATGATGAGGCTTTCTTTGTTTTGAAGTTATGCCTTCAGCTCGGAAGGCGGTTTTCGGTCCTCAGCATCCTAACATATTATTCTCACTCAAAGTTCTAGACAAGTGGCGGGAGAGCTTAGAGACTAGACTTTAGGGCAACGCTGCAAGTTATTCTGCTAGACATAGTGGAGAAGATTACTAATCAATTATGCCAGCGGATTGCTTAGACATTCATCTTTCCTTGTAGCAGCGAGTCTACTGCTTGTATTACTGCAGCGAATTGGGCTGCATAAGCACGGTCACAGGTTGTATCTGACGGTAATATGTGTAGTTTGGCACGGAATATCGCCACCGCGAGCAGGGAGGATAGCCGAGCTGCTCTAGCTACACTCTTGTGAGGTGGCGATTCTGTAGGTGTTTCTAGGGAGTTGACTAGAAGCTTAGCTAAGGGCAAGTTGAATCGCAAGCTAAGGTTTTGCACAGCTGCAGGTCTAACAGCCACAAGCTTACCAGCTACAGACTTGGCTTGTTAGCATCTAGTGCTTATATTACAGTGTAATTATTACGTAGGCATTGTAAAATAACTAGGGTTATCTTGCTTAGATTAGCAGGTACTAATTAGCGTAGCGACATTGCATAAATTATCTGCTTCTAGCTGCTATTGTGATGGGTCAGGCCATATATGTCCTGGACTAGAAGCCCTCGGGATTATTAAGGAACACTATCCCTATAAAAGCTAGCTAACGGAGAAGCTCCGAGTACTTAAACCTTTGTAGCAGGAAGCCTCCGCTTCCTTATCAATTCCATCCGTATTCTACCTGGCACTATGGTCCTCAGGACTCGGCCCCTTACAGCTATAGGGCTAATAATAACCTAATAGCGTGCTAGTTAGGCTATAAGTTGCTAATACAGCATTATTATTACTTTAGGAGTAATAAAGACTTAGTGTTAGAGTTGTAGTAGAGGAGCTGTACTACGCTGCAGATTAAGGCTCTAACTTTTAGGGCCGCGAAGGCGATAACGAGATCAGTAATTTTGCTAGAGGCCGCGCTAAGTAGGTAGAGAAGACCCCTAGCAGCTACCCTGAATGGTGCAGCACAGATAGTCAGATGTGGATAGGTGTTGACTACTTTGAAGTCTAAGTAGCTGTGAATTTTCTCGCTACGGAGTACTTCTCGCTACGTGGTGAGGGATATTAGCCTGTGAGGTCACTTATCCGATCACTTGGTGCATATTTCAAGACTTCCCGTCTTTTCACTTGAATCGAAGTGCCGTCTTTGACATTGAGGTTGTCAAGGCGTGAAAACATAACTGCCGGGGTATTTCATGCCGTATTCGGTTTCCGACACGGGCGGGGATCAGCCACTGACACAAGGATCCAATAACCAGCATGACGTTCAAAAGCTGATATTTTACTTTCCAATTTCTAGCTTCGTTTTCTACCCAATAGGCCAGTCTTTATGAAGCATCCCGCAGGGTAAGAGTCAGTCGAGAATAGTGAAAATCGGCTATCAAAAGTCCTGCGGACCGTTACAGGCCTCTCAAGGTCATATGCAGGGGAATCTGACCACTCAGAAGCTCAGCATGAGCTACGCGAGGCGCTAGAAAGTTGAGCCGAGGGGGCGGGGATCGTGGCTATGTTCGTGTATTTTTGTAGAGACACCGAACTGCCGTACATACGTGCCGCTACTAGCGTATCTTACTCTTATCTAGACTAATCCTGTACACTTTAGGACTAGCAAAACGTGGGGTACAAAAGCTTAAGAGGCTTGTTTGCGGAGTATAGGTCAGATCTGGGGTCTGGATCACGAATTCGATGATTCAATATGGAATTTACCGGGGAAGAAGGCATGTGTTTACAGCCTAGGCTGGGGTATGCAAGACGTCGGAATCGTGCGCGCGTCATTTATAACGGCCCTCCCTCTTCTTCTAGATTTTAAGTAGATTTAGTCTTCGTGAGCAACTTCTTCTATTGAGTTCGCCCCTGAGGCTATTGGGAGTCAACATTCTTCAAGATGGAGATGAACTTCGACGAAAAGGTACGTTTCCAGTCCAACTTTCAACATGCATCGTCTCGTCCAACACTCGGGTCTCCGCTGTCTCTCCATTGGTCTCACTAGCTTTCCTTTTAACTTTGCCTCGCACATTCTGACACTCGTCCAGGAGATCCGCCAGATCGCAGCGGAGCTGCACACCGAGATTCTCCCTGGCACGGAGATCATGGCGGATGTGGGTTCGCACCACTTCGTCAAAGGCTCGCACAAAGACGTCCTGGTCCCTCAGCCATCCGACAATCCGAATGACCCGCTCAATTGGAGCAGCACTTGGAAAATAGCATGCATCACAGCAGCTGCCATGGCAACATTCACCCAAGGCTTTGGTCCACTCGCACTGGCACCCATGTTTCCTGCGCTTATGGAAAGTTTCGAGTGTAGTCTGGAGGAGGCGGTGCAGTTCACGGGGGTCTGTATTCTGGTCTTGGGATTTAGTAATTTCATCTGGTATGTTGGACCCGCATCGCTCGTGAAGTTGGACCAGAGCCCAGAGTTGACAGTTCACCAGGGTCCCACTTTCAACCTCGTTCGGCCGCCGCCCAGTCTACATCGCCTCCCAGCTCATAAACTTCGGTACCTCTATCTGGCGCGCCAAAGCCACCTCCTATGCGTCCTTTATGGGCGCATGCGTCGTAAACGGGATCGGGGCTGGCCCAGCCGAAACCATCATGCCTGCCGTCATCGCAGACATCTTCTTCCTGCACGACCGTGGGAAGTGGAATACGTTGTACTGGGTCGTCTATATGGGGTCTTTGATGATAGGTCCGATTATCTCTGGGGCAATGACAGAGCATAGTGGTGGGTGGAGGAGCTTTTGGTGGCTCAATACTGGCCTATTAGGATTGTCGATCCTCATGGTCATTTTCATGTTTCCAGAAACAAAGTGGACTCGCGCTCACCCCGTGCACCATGATGCCCCAACGATCGTCGAAAATTCAGCGATCGAGACGGAGAAATCAGAAATCGCGTCTGAAATCGATAGAATCCCCTCAACCACTGCACCTCTCGAGCACATCGAGACCGCAGCCCGGGACCCATATCTGGGCAAAGGCTCACCTAACAAAGCGCAATGGATGCTCTTCACGCCCAACGCACACCCGTTCAAAACCATCCTCCTCGATCTCTGGATCCCGTGGAAGCTATTCGCATTTCCAATCGTGGAGTTCGCGAGTTTTGTAGTCTCGTGGAGTTGCAGTTCCTTCCTCACTCTAAACCTGACACAGAGTCAGGCCTTCTCAGCAGCTCCTTACCATTTCTCGGCGCAAAGTATTGGTACGTCCTCACTCCTGGCCCATTTCCTCTTTCTGTTGTTGGACGGAAATGCTAATGCCTCATACCTAGGGTTCATGAACTTCGCAATCCTCGTCGGAGCCTTCATTGGCCTCTTCACTGCAGGACCCCTCTCGGACTATATCTCCGCCCGCTCCACACGCCGCAACAACGGCATCCGCGAGCCCGAAATGCGACTCCCCGCCATGATTCCCTACATCATCATCATGTACCTCGGCAACATCGTTGTTGCGGTCGGCTACCAGCACCATTGGCCCTGGCAAGCTATCGTGATTATTGGGTTTACATGTGCAGGTATTCAGGTCGCGGCACTGCCTGCGATTGTCAGTACATATGCGGTGGATAGCTATAAACCGGTAGCGGGGAGTTTGTTTGTTAGTATTACGGTTAACAAGAATGTTTGGGGGTATGGGTTTAGTAAATTTATCACGCCTTGGGCTATAAAGGATGGGTAAGTACAAACATTCTGCTTTTTGGAGGATAACCAAAGGCTAATGATGATTTGCAGGTTCATTCCGCCAATTATGACGAATGCTAGTCTGATATTGTTGTGGTGTCTGTTTGGAGGCTTGTTCTGGTGGAAGGGGAAGACGGTGAGGAGATGGTCGAGGAATAGCAAAGTGCACAGGATGTAGAAAGTGAGTTCTTTCGAAGGAAGCGTGGGAGCAGAAGTAGTAAACCCTAGATACTGAACAAGGATACGAAATCCTTCAAGCGAAGACTCGTTAACCACATCAAGCAAACTCCTCAAGATGATTTAAATTCGTTCGCAGATCCGATTCCGCAAAGATCCGTTCAACGATCAGGTGGTGTGGATTGTTGAGCGCGGAAGTCATGTCGCCGTGGATGCGTCCGTTCCCACGTTTGGTTCTCAAATAACATTTTCATACATTAGTTCGTTGCGTTTAATCCGCCAAGCCCTCGTACGTTTGACTCTCTTTGTGCATTCTTCATATTGCAATCTACAGGATAAAGTACCAGCTACCCAATGGGGAATTCGGATTTATTGCGAGCAGGCGTCGCTGATTGGCCGTACACGACAGGGTATCGAACCTTTGCCCTCATTCATCTCATTTTCCACCTTCCTTCTAACATTGAGCTTACTAAATCCACGAAGTGTCCTTGATTCTTGGCCACTATAGAGGAAGATTTGTTTAGCCATGTTCGTTTGCAGGCAGATTGCATTTTCAACGTTTTTGAGACACGGCTAACTCTTTACAGGTAATTGGAATGATCGGGCAGGTGACATGCTCTGCGTACCTTTCGTAGTTGTAGCTATTGTTCTGGGGATTAATATTTGAAATACTAGATTCCGGGGAAGCATCCTGGCTTCGACATACCAGCAATACAGCTCCTTCAGCACATGATATATAATAGCTTCCTCAAGCACAAATGTGCGAGCATAATTGTCTAACATCCAAAGCTCCAACTCAGCTTCGGCGTTTTAACCACAATGGCTTTTCTCAAGCGTTTCATCGCTCTTTGTTTCTTAGCAAGCAATGCCCTGGCTATCGAAATTCCTGCTGTTCCAACCTGGCCAACAGGTCGTTGTACGGATAAGTCTTTGACAATCCCGAGCTGGATCATCTCAAGATATCAGGTCTCAGGTGGCATCACTACTTTTCGGCTCACCAACCGTGCCGCCGTCGATACCGGCTTGATTGCAGACATTGAGTGCACTGCTGCTGGCAAGTGTCACACTTCTGGTATCGATGAGCTGCAAGGCACTATCTCTAAGGATGCTAATGGAAATACCGTCATCGGCTTGAGAGAGATATGGGTTTGTGGGGACGAGGGCGACAAGTACGTATTTCATGTTTGCTTATTCTCATAAAGTGCTGGGCAACACGAGAAGAGAAAACTAACTCCGTTACAGAGTTGTCTTCACGGCCAAAGGCAGCACTACTATTACCCAGTGCGCCGGCACTAACTGCGTTTCTCCCATCACCTATCTTGTCTACGGCAGCCTTAGTCTCCCAGTCCCACTCACACCAGCCCAGCCGTCACCTCCCACTGGCTACAATGCTCCCACTTGCGCTACTGTTGGCGAAAACCAATGGACTGTATCGGATGGTACGTATGCGGTCACTTCCTATAAGAGAATAACAAGTATGCAAAATGCAGCTAACACCATGCACTACAGTCACATTTAAAAACTATACAAAAAGCCAATGCAAGCAGTGGTACGAGGTAGAGCAGATCTGCATCGACAACGACTTCTCAGATGGTTCTTTCATCTCCAAAGGAGTCTACCTCAACTTCAACGTCACAAACAACGCCATCGCTCACGAGGTCATCTGTAGTTTCACGCCAACCTACAACAACTACTCCCCGCCTAGTCCACTGCGCTGCACCGGCGGCAAATTCAACGAGATCACGCTCGATGTAACTTGGTCTGGCACAGGTTCTGACTTTAACCTGAAGGTTGAAGAGCTATGGTACTGTCTCGAGAATCCAACAAAGAACGTCAACCCATCCGTCATCGTAGCATTAGGCAGCACGCCTCTCGCTCTCTCCTGCACGACCTCCACCGGCATCACAGGCACAGCCGACGATATCATCACCACCTGCACCGACCCCGTTCCCTCACACAACGTGGCCGGACTCCAAACCGCCAAACAGACGCTGCCCGGCTTCTCCCTCGTAACGGCATACCCAGTCCACGGCGGCTGCACCTTCGACAGCGTCGTAAATCCCACGTGGTACTACCGGGGCATGTTCTTCGAGACGAACCCGATCCCCGCCGACCAGCCAAACAACGTGACGTTAAAGCGGTTCACGGCAGGCTTGACGGGGCCTGGGTTTGCGGACATGTTCTTCTACCAGAACAAGGCGCTTTCGGGGACAGGGGTCGATACGGTGTAAGTTTGGCCGCGAGAAAGAGGAATGTGCGGACGAGGAGGGCTGACAAAGTCCAGGTATAACTGCAATGCGTATTATAACGGGAAACCAGAGGAGGAGCACTATAATTGCACGTATGCGTTTAACCCGCACACGAAGACGATTACCCAGGATAAGGTGTGGGAGTGTGGTGACAAAGATCCGAAGCAACCGTATGTCCTTACTTCCCCCCTCCCTTGATTCCCCTCCCTTCTCTCCGTAAATGTAATACTAATGCATCCAGGCTTTTCTTCGATGGCTCCGGCTCCTTCGACTGGAACGTCGATCCATACTTTGACTGCTCGTCTCCTGGCGGTAATGCAATATACTGCCGCTGGTATGATAGCTTGTCGTCGCTACAGCCAGGTGTGCCGTATGATATCCCGAAGATTACGGTTGGGTTGGTGCACGTGCTGCCGCCGCATTATGAGCAGACGATGAGGATTGAGGGCGAGTGGAAGAAAGTTAGTCCGGGGAGCTAGGGGGAGGAAGTGAAATTGGAAAGGGGAGAAACTTTGGTGAGAAGGATCACACACTTCGTGTTCGTTCTGTTGAGGATACGCAATAGGCCATGGCAATTGCGAGCTCTGGAAGAACTCTGTAAATAATCGAATCAACCATCCAGGGTCCGAGGAGTCGGCGATTTTCCGTTCAAGCACATCCGCAACCTCCCAAACCCCATCTCTCAATATCCGCACATGTCAACAATCTCAATCGCAGTTCATCCAGCCCCTACACCCCATCCCACCCCCATCACCCGTGCACAATAGCCCAAACCTCACACTCATAAAGCAGCTCCTCCGTCGCCAAACACGCGACGCCGAGCACCGTATCCGGCGGCCTATGCCCCTCGCCCTCCCTATCCATAAACTCCATCCAAAGATGCCCCCACACCCTCGTCAGCTCCCCCTCACTGCCGACGCCGACCCTCCCCGTGTCTTTCACAATGTAGTGCTTCACGTGGATGATGTCACGGGGCGTTGCGTGCGCGGCTTTTAGACAGTGCAGGATGTTTGTGTAGGCGAGTCTGCATTGCGCGTCGAAGCCTTCCACGACGGCGCCGCCGGGGGCGAGGCCGACTTGGCCGGCGAGTGTGATTAGTTTGGAGGTGGGGAGGAGGGGTGTTATGGACATTTGGCTGTAGGTTGGGGGTGGGATGGGGACGTTGGGCGGGTTGGAGGTGGTGGGTTTGTTGGCGTCTGATTCTGGGTCTGCCATTGTGGGTTGTGGGATGGATTTCTGGAGAGGGGAGGAGCGATTGAGGGTGTTGAGAGAAGATAAGATAGATCGGACGTGTGTGGGTGCGGTGGGTGGATGTAATGGGAGGGGAGGGTGCCCCTCCTGTTCGCTAGGCGAAGGCGGGGAAGGCGCGTTCATCCCACTTTCCGCGTTCACGAAATATCGTGACTTCCTCATTTTCTGGGTTTAGCTTACTTTGCTGTGGGAAGAAAGACGGTACTTTTCAGTACAATCATCTCTATGAAGCTCACGGAGCAGATCGTCCTCATCACAGGCTCATCCCGTGGCCTCGGAGCCGCAATAGCCCGAGCCTTTCATCGCGAAGGTGCAAAAGTTATCATAAACCACGTGCGACAGGAAAGTGCAACAGCAGCAGCCACACTCGCGGAAGAGCTGGGCCACGCGTTAGTGATCCAAGCCGATGTTGGAAATGAGGCGCAGGTACATCTCCATATCATGATACATAACGCGAAGAGACTGACCCAAACAAGGTCCGCCAAATCTTTGAAATGGCAAAACGTTTCTACGGCACCCCCATAACAACAATCGTTAATAATGCTTTACCGACCTTTTCATTCAATGGCGATGCACGCTCCGATCTCTCATCTATAACCTGGCCGGAATTCACCTCGCAATTCCACGCTGTACGCGGACTCATCAACACCACACAAGCCGCTCTCCCGTCCTTCAAAGCTTTGCAATACGGCCGCATAATCAACATAGGCACGAACCTCTTTCACCATCCCGTTGTACCTTATCATGACTACACCGCCGCCAAAGCTGCAATTCTTAGTTTGACGAGGACGATGGCTATGGAGTTGGGTCCTAATGGGGTCACTGTGAACTGTGTGTCAGGCGGGTTACTGAAGGTGACGGATGCGAGTGAGGCTACTCCCGAGGCTGTGTGGAAAGGGATTGAGGGGGCGACGCCGTTGAGGAGGTGTATTACACCGGAAGAGGTGGCGGACGTTTGCTTGTTTCTAGCGAGTGAGTGGGGGAGGGGTGTTACAGGGCAGGAGGTTGTTGTTGATGGGGGGTTAGTTATGCGGTGAGGGTGAGTGAAAGATCCAGAATGAAATGGCGCCTTCGTTCAGAACCACAAGGTGCATTGAAGACCCCTTTATCTAGAGTGTCTTGCTGTCATGGGGTGTTGCTTGCCAATATGTAAGACACTTTGTGAAAGATTGGATGAATCTACGATGGTGTTGTACCTGCATGTCATCGACCGTGGACCGGGTATGCAGATGCATGCAGCAAGCAGGGGCGCCAAAGCTGCAGCATCAGGCAGGCGGAGGTAAAGATAGAGAACATTCGAAAGCGACAGGAGATAACCGCAGGAACAGCCAGGAACGGTATTGTTGTTGTGCATATGCTCAAATAATCCCAAAGTGGCCAAGTCTACTCAATTGAGTTGCGGACCAAATGGATTCGGTCTTTCTTGGTTTGAAGGCTAAGACAATATTTCCAAGTCCGTAGCTAGAGGTGGCGAGGCAGACCCGGAAGGGAACTCGGACAGTGGCTGCTGATCGGACTCTCTGTTTTCTGAAACGGTTTGTAGGATGCGATGGCGGCGATGATGGGCGATGAGAGGTGAACGGGGTGTTCGCATGGGATGGAAATGGTAAAGTCGATGGGGTGCCTGGAGCAGCCTGTCTTTACTTCTTCCACATGCAATTCTCTCAAGCGCGCAGAAAAATGAGGTACGTTATGGAGACTAATATCTGTAGAGGTCCAAGGCAGGCGTGCTGCTCTACCAATCATGGCATTCAGATGTGTGTTACCACCTGTGGAAGTATGCCAATTGCTTCCTGCATTCTACGATATGGTGGAGATGCATGCGGAGATACCTCCACTCAGACCTTACGGCTCGACTCTCAGCTGTCCATCTCTTCCCCTATTTTACTAGCTCTTTGTATCGCGTGCTTGCATCGTGCATTGGCGTGGTGTTGATTTTGGCGAAGATCACAGGCGGTCTGCAATTGGCGGCATGGCGCTAATTATCAACTGAGGTCGGCCGCTGAATCGGCGGCGACGGTTTACAGCGATGACGCGTGATTGGCTTGTGGTCTGGTCTTCCACTTGGAAGGCGTACCTTGCAAACGCGTGGAGCTCGTGGTTTTGGCGTGGCGACACGCTTGACTGGCTCGGCGCGTGGTTGCATTCATCTCGGGCGTGCGCCATTCACAATTCACAGCGTCAACCACAGTCGCGCCGCCGTTCGCGCGCAACAAACCGTGGTCGCACGCGCAGAAAGGCTCGCCCGTCGAATGCGGAGAGGCACGCCCTTGTTCAGTGCCTGGGCTTTTGTGTGCGCGGGGCAGGCGGTGAGCCGGACGGGACGGATTAATATGCGCCAAGGGGAAGGGGTGGACCCTCGATAGCAACATGCACGAGCTCCCCTTTCTCTGTCCTGGGAAAGTTTCGCTCACTGAAGAACTGCTCTCACTCTGTTCCTGCTTGCCTGCACTGCTGTGCTTGCCATTCTTTGCTACTTCGCTGCGTGCACCCTCTCTCGTGACCGCATCGCATTCATTTGTTGTGTGTGTTTTGCTGCAAGACCAGAGACCGACACCCCCGCGGCGGCCGCTCCAGCTTCCACTCTGTTCGAAACGTCTTGCCCGCCAGCACCGTTTGTGTCTCTGACAGGGAGTCCGCAGCGTCTGTTTCTGCACATCCAAGCCAACCAGAAGGCCCACATAGCATTGACGACATCGCAATTCCCCGCCTGCACCAAATTCGAGATTCCACGGCGCGTCCATCCGCACATGTACCCTTCGTGATGGAAGGAGCGGTACACACCATGGAGACCACCACAGAAACCCAAACCGCGGTCGAGACCTCCCACGATGTTGCCACGCGCGCACCCCGCACGCACGACAGCCAGGACAGCCAGCCCCTGCCCACTGACTCGATGGTGACGGTGCCGCTATCTGAGACAGACGGAACACACACGATCGAACAGGAGGAAGATGATGCAGAGGAAGAGCTGGCTACCTCTCAACGACCCGGCATCACCATCGACGACGAGCAGCTGTCTTCACGACCCACATCTTCTGAGCTCATGTCGGCCATCCGCGAGCCAGATAGCCGCGACGGCAGTCCACGCTCATCCTTCATGGACAATCCCACCATATCACTGGCACAGGAGTTGGAAGAGGAGGACCAACCAGAGACACCCACGATGGGCGATAGGCCGAGGAGTAACAGCGGGGGGTCCAATGAGAGCGCCCACGTAGACTGGGCCGAGCTGGAGAAAGCAGAAGAACAGGAGCCCGAGGGGGCAGGGCAGGACGATGTGAGATTTCTCTATTGAGACCCAGCACTCATTTACTAACAAGTCCAGGCTATGGCATTGCTCCTCGCACGACTCGAGCAGGAGAACAACGCTCTCTCCGCCGACCCCAAAGCCAACCTCAAGAAGGAAAACGCTCGCGCACGAAGCCAGTCACGGCCACCATCCATGAACCAGCTGAAGCGGCTCGTTGTGCAAGGAAAAGACCAGGATGGCAACAACTTGCGCTACTCCCAGCTCCCATCACCGCCTCCAATGACAGAACTCGAGTTCTGGGCTGCCCTCGTTCGCGACTACCCGCAGACCGTGCAGCGACTCCCGACCCTCTCCCTCAATAAGATCCGTGGCGGAATACCAGCTCCTCTGAGGGGTGTGGTCTGGCAAAGTGCATCTGGAGCGCGGGACAAGGTCATTGAAGATCAGTACGAAATGCTGTGTGGAGAGTCGAGTCCATATGAGAACATTATCAACAAGGACCTCGGGAGAAGCTTCCCAGGTGTGGAAATGTTCAAGGATCCAGAAGGAGAAGGACAGAAGATGTTGGGCCGAGTGCTAAAATGCTTCAGTCTATACGACAACAAGATCGGCTACTGCCAGGGATTGGGCTTCCTAGTTGGTCCGCTACTGATGCAAATGGGCGACAAGGAAGCCTTTTGCGTCCTTGTACGGTACGTTTGACGGTTAAATGTAATGCGTACTAGCTGCTAACAACACTACAGACTCATGGAAGATTACGACCTCCGGTCATGTTTCTTGCCTGACCTCTCCGGACTACATTTACGCATCTTTCAATTCCAGCGCCTACTACATCAACATATGCCTAAATTAGCCACTCATCTAGATGCTCTGGGCGTTGAATCCGCCTACCTATCACAGTGGTTCCTGTCATTTTTCGCGGTTACTTGTCCCCTGCCCATGCTGTTTCGCATTTACGACGTTCTATTCGCCGAGGGCGCATCTGAGACCATTATGCGTGTCGCATTGGCGCTCATGAAGAGGAACGAGCAGAAGATTCTAGGGCTCTCAGAATTTGAAGATGTCATGCAACTGTTGCTTGGACGATCACTTTGGGATCCTTATGGCCGGAACGCCAAGTCCGCAGACGAACTCGTGAACGATTTCGTCAGCTTCACCAACGATGTAACACGAGAAAGCCTCCAAGGACTCGAGGCAAGCTTTAAGGAAGCCCAGGCGAAGGACAGCTCTAATTTAAAGGTGCAAAAGTCCGCAACGTCATTCCTTGGACGCTTGTGGGGCCCGTCAAACTCATCGACGAAATCCGGCTCACTCAGCCCCGGTCTCACAGCGCCTTCAAGACCTGTGAGTTTTCTCCGTCGCACACCATCAAAACAGAGTCTTGCCTCGACCTTGAACTCACTGGATGGATCCGACGGCTCAACACACACCAACAGCACTGCACTTACCGAAATGTCGCGAGGATCCTCTGCCGACGCGCTATCCATGAAATCTGGCCATGAATCTGTCGCGATCTCTATACGAACTGGAGGGCCTACTACTCAGGATCGCGATCTCCACTACCAAATCGAATCGCTACTCATGTCAGTGAGTCAGCTACAACGACAAAACACCGAGCTCGAAGCCGCGCTCCAGAAGCAGCGCGAAGACCGCAAAGAAGACCACCGAATCGTGCGCACAGTAATTGACAAAGTTCGCAACAAACAATCAACGCTCATCGCCCCATCATCACGACAATCTCGTCGCAGAACCACAATCACGTCCGCGACCCTTTCTCCACCTGAAGTAGACGCAACGTCAGTATCCTCGTTACCGCCGGAGATCGAAGAAGTTGCGCAAGCGCTAGACAAGCAATTTCCGTCGCATCAAATCCACCACCGCGCATCTTCCATGTTCGAGACCAAGGAAGTATTGCGCGACTCATTATCACGAACAAAGGAACAACTCTCCAACGAAACAATGCGCGCGCAATCACTGGCGCGCGACCTTCACGATCGCGAATCCGACCTACAACTTGCGCGCGACGCACTACGAGACACACGGCACCGTCTGCAGGAATCCTATTCCGCAAATCAGCGACACGAAAAGACCATTCTAGATCTACGCTCGAATGCGAGGAAAGGATCACTGCCCTGGGGCCTGAGTGGAGGCGAATCACCCCCTGAATCCTCGCCCTCGCTCACCCGCTCTAATACTGCCGATTCCGGGCTCTCGACTACGAGCGGGCTTCGCGAATTAAGACTGGGTCGCACACCCAGCCTCAAGTCTACACACCCTCAAGCTTTCACAAAACGCTCTTCAAGTCTGGCTACACAGGCTATACTTGCGAATGAGAACCAGACACCAGTGCAGGATGAAGCGCTGTTGCTGGAACTCGTGAACGCGAAGACGGCAGAGGCAGTCGCGCGACAAGAGCTGGAAGAGATGAAGAGTAAATTCGAGGGGATGCGCAGAGCGATGGGGGTTAAGACTTCGGGTACCGGTTCGCCAACGAGCGGAGGCGGAGGTGGCGTTTTGGCGGGCATGGGGATGGGAGGTTTGGGCAGTAAGCCTATGGGTGTGCCTACGCCGGCCACGACGCCGAATTCGGCGTCTAATTCCGCGGATAAGAGTGCTACGCCACCGGCTGCGGGATGGGGATGGGGAGGCTGGAAGAGGAGCGTCAGTACTAGCAATGCCACGATACCCGCTAGTTAGCGTGGGCGGTATTTGGATAAAAGGACCAGAAGGCTGGGATGCGCATTATTTGTATGGCATTTGGGCGATTTGTTGGAAGTTGTGGATGTACGTTTTTACGATGATACCTGCTGGCACTTTTTTGGACGAGATTTTACTTTCTGCTCCGACATGGACGTGTGGGGAGCTTGAGTATAATATTCATGATTGTTGGGGTGTATATAGGGATGTCAGGAGAAATGAATGCGATATCCATGTTCACGGTTCATTTGATGTTGATTTGATCTCTTCCTTTGTTGCAAAATTTGCTTTCCTTATCGAAACTACAAGTCTTGTTCTTTGTAAGACATCCCCTCTGCCTCGTTTTAGTCATTCTTCCCAACTATCATGACAGTGTACCACAATTTTCGATACTAACCTCTTGTTATTACCACATCTGGATCTTATTCCTGAGCACGCACAGTGACTCCTTCCACGGCACTTGCGGTAGTAAAATCAACCACAATCTTTCTTTATTACAGCCAAAAGCGCTGCTACGCAGCACGTACAAGACCTCCAATGCCCTTTATAGCAAGTAGGAATGTACCATGTCTTTCTCACAGGTTCAAAGCGGGATTCCCCGGTAGCAATGCAGTGGCAACGGCGTAATTGCTACGAGATATCTGAAGTGCATCGCTGCGGTGTATAGGTGTGATTGGTTAGTATCAGTTATTAGCAATAGCACTGATACATTGCACTTTGAACTCACACTACTAACGCATCAAGATCTCAATGAACCTATTATCCTTGATCGTTTTAGACACGCACTTCCGACCCGAAGATTCACTTCGAAATGCTACTTCAATTAGTATTTTTACTCTATGCCTCACCTTGACTTCGCGACCTCTATGCGGCTCGGTTACGCGGATTGTGGCCGAAATGGTGTTTTATGCTACAACCGTTACCAGCCTATTAGCGGCTACATTTAACTGCACATTACGATCTCTCAGGGGTAAGTTTGGAAGATCTCTGGTCACTGAGATGTAGTGAAGATGTTACCTTATGCCACGACTGTCACAACCGTATCCAGCGCTACACCTAGCTGATCTAAATAATGTTTTAGAGTACTCATATTAACCCAGCACTCGTTTGCGTCTTACATGCTTTGTATATATTCTTACTGTGTTCATTAGCCTAAGATCTGTACACTCAACTAACAGCTCTTATCCACATTGTCGCTACCATAGTGTACTCCCTTTTTCAGTCACGGCCAAATCGAAACCTTCAATTATGATATACATGCAGATCCTTTTTTCTCTCTATGATCTCCTAGAGGTCCCGTGTTAGAAGTGCCAGGCATTCTAGTGCTGTTTGTTACCTACAAGATGCTTATTTCTCTTTGCTAAAAGCATCCCTTCTGCGGCCCCCTCTGTCTCTGCCACAGCTGTTTCTAGACCATGATTGACATGCACGTAAGCACTCAAGCTTACGATTGTCTATTCTACAAGTGTTTTCACTACTACTGTAGAACCTTGATTTGGGTATGTGTTCTGGTCCTACTTCTCACCCAACCTGATCTATAATTTAACTACTGAAAGCGCCCCGTTTTACGGGCCATTTTTATGTGTGTCACGGACCTATTTGTATTTATTGCTCGAGATAGATGTATATAAATGAAACTATAATCGCGCACTCTAGTACAGTAAATACCACAGAATTAAATGCTTGAAGTGTGCGGGCATTCTGAACCTTTTTCCTCGCCACACCAATCTGTAATGCATCGAGTGAAGGCACCCTACTGTGTAGATCATCCCTGTATCTCCCAAGGCCTCATTTGCGAGTCACTATCGACACACACATGAAAGGTTGAAGCTAAAACCACGACTTCTACTACTATAGGGCCATCTTCCAGAGAAGCTTCATTTGCATATGCATCCTGAACTTTTTTCCTACATACTCCTTTCCACACTGCATTTTCCGAGCTTATCAACCGTGCGATAATCCCCTCGTATCTACCACATTCCCATTTAGAAGTCAATATCGAGCTACACGCAAGCACGTAAAGTCATAATCACAAGGTTTAGATCCCTGAACATTATCACCGCACAACAGTGACGAATGACGTACCCCAGCATCACAATACTCATTCATACTGACTTTCTGACCGCCACATGCGCTTTTTAGCAGCGTATTGCTCAAATCTCTCACGAAAACACGTGCAACTAGCGACTGTCTCAGCCTTTCACCTTGATGAGAACGGCTGCCCCGAACAACGGCCGGCAGGATTACGGGTTATAAAGACTCTTCCACCAGCTCCCCAAACCTTCTCCCCTACACCCCACTTCCCCTGTGTATACTTACTACTTACTTTTAGACTATAGATCCCACCATGTCCAACCCTCAGCAGCCAGTGGTGTATCAGCCACCAACGATGATCAACGCCGCAGCCCTCGTCAGCGACATTCCAGACATGGACATCGCCATCGCCGAGTTCAACAGCGTGCCTGCGTAAGCCTGAAAAACCTGTCTGGGCAAAGAAATAGAGTTAACATGGAACAGTAAAGAGGCACCGTGGCGCGATATCCCTTCTGTGTTGATCGCACTTCTGAATCGCCCCGATACTACTAAGCAGGAGCCGGGCTGGGAACTTCTCCTGGCTTACTTCGCTAAGCCTATAGCGACGTGAGTGTACCCCCTGATATCCTTATGCATTTATCCCTACCATTGTTACGTATTCATTCCCTGACGCTTTCATGCATTTACTAACATTCTCAGGCATGGCCGCGCTAACTTACAAGACCTCTACATGTTCATTACGAGGGTTGCCCTCCCGAACATTATCAAGTCCAACCGAAGATGCATGCTCAGCATGTACATGGCCCGCAAAAACCTCCCCACAATCTGCCGCCTTCGATACGATTCAGTCGTCACCACTCCCAATCCCAACATCCCCGTCCCCACGCCTGCGGCCGCCGCAAATGCCATTCCCAATCGCTCGATTTTCCGCTCGACCCTAACCCCGAATGGCACCCGCTTCATACAGTGGTTGCGAACACCCCTGCCAACACCCCCACCGCACCACCCGGTGCCTTACCAAATGGCCCACCGTGTCAGCGATATTGACACATATATGACAGACAATGAGACAAGAGTTAGGGCAATGCAGGCCGATGAGCTGATCTTGAGGACTGCGAGGGTTCTGTCGATTTGGTGGAAGATTACCTGCAACACGGTGATCCTCATGAATTATGAGCAGAATGATTGGGTGGGTGTGGAGGAGAAGTTCTGAGTAGGGTAGGCGAATCGAGTCTGGAGTTAAGTCTGTATTGAAAATCATACTGTATTCATGTTATGACTTCTGTGGGATTAGAAAGCTCAGATACACGGGGACACTACAAATAAGCGGATACACAGGCAAAAATCGAATAGATCATCTAAATAGATAGATTAAAGAAAATCAGGGTACTCCAATTCTAGCTTCTAGTAGAATGTCTTAAAAATGACACCAGGAAACGCCATACTCTATTTACCGCTCTTCTCTGCCTCTTACCCATGTCATCATCCGTAAATTCTCAACTAAATCAAACTAAGCCAAATCGCAGCCCCAAACATTAGCACTCCACCCGCACCCAATCTTCGAATAGCTCCCACTGGTCAAAATCTCCGCATGTCCCGTCTGGCCGCCATGATCACCCCAGATCTTGTTCGCATCCGAGTCACAGACGCCATCCGTATTCAATCCCGGAAGCGATTTGATTTCGCAGAGCCAGCCGCCGACGAAAGCGCTCTCAAAGCTGCCAAGATCACCGCCACCTTGTGCGAGAACCTGGCCCATGGATCCAGGATTCAGTTTGTGGATCATCTGGCCGTTGCTTTCTTGGACGGTGTTTAGGGCGTTTGCTTCGAGGCCGCCGTCATAGTTGAGCTGGCTGAGGCCGAGGCGCTGTCGCCAATAGCCGACGATGTCCATGTAGTGTTGGGGGCCGTCGCGGGTGGCTACGATATCGGCTGTGGTGGCGGTGATGAGGGGAGCGGATAAGGCAGTTCCCGCTGCGATGGCGATGAGGGAGAGGGATTTGAAAGAAACCATGTTGATTGGAGTTGGGAAAGTGTGTAAAGTTGGAGGTAGTGTATTGTTGAATTCAAGTTTTTGCTATTGAAGAAGAGAAAGTGTAAAGAATGCTGGGTATCGAGATAAGTGAATGTAGTAGTACCACCGGTGGTAATGAAGAAGTGCGGTAGAAGGCTGTTTGGTACAATGAATCGAGGAAGAGGAGGAAGTATATATATGATCAAGAGTAAGATAAATGCTATACTCAAATCCTCTGAAATGGGTATACGCATCGATGAAACTTCCACTCATCTCCCGCCTGATAGTCCGACTATGACGGTGGGGGCCTAGGGATCGCGGAGGCGACCAATATTCGCACTTCCTCTGCGCATAGGGCAACTAAAGATGGAGGAGGCCTTAAGAATGTCCGAGAAGACCTGAACGAATGCATCTTTCACGCTTGTCGTATAATGTCCCAGGTGAAACCGTTTTTGAGGAATAAAGTCTAGATTCCTCCAGCGTTGCTTAAGGACATTTTAGGGAATAGATATTGTTCGTTTAGAGCACCTACATGCTCCAATCTTCGTCTGAGCATTACAGTTGATTAGTCTTGCTCATTGCCACATACTATCGTTTGAATCGTATTGTTGCAGCGAGTCTATCTCGATGGGCTCAGAGAACGTGGACCATATTCGCGAGATGTTGGTGGCAAATAAGCTGCCAAGTCGTGTTTATACGCTCAGTTCAGCCCGCTTATTGGTCCTTCTGTTTACATATCAGGCGTGCCGACAACGGAACTCCGACTTCGTGTTAATGTCCGACTGCAGACAAAACGGATTAGATCCCATAAGCACTAGCGCCGATTTTCCGTCCAACCTTGAAGTTCAACCGTTGTGTGTTCAAAATGAATTTGTAGGCGTGCATGATCCTTTGTATGGGGCGGTGAAAGATCGTTCCAGGTCTCAGTTGCGCGGTAAAAGTCAATTTCTTTCTGTAAAGAGACAGTCCAATCAAGTGAGGGGTCGCGTCATCCGGATGTGAGTGAAACATGTTTCCAAAATAATTAGGAGCTATCCACGACTTCTAGCTTCCAACGTTCAGGGGTGAGTTCATCGCAGGAAGATTTCTTACATCTTTGCTTTGGTATGCTCCAACTTCGTACGTTTTAAATCAAAATATCCACGGTAAGGCTCAGGTCTAATGGCAAGACCTTCGTTGCACATTTTATTACAAAGATGCCTTGATTCTCAGCCTAAATATAATATTGCAAAACCAAACTCTGTTTTAAAAGGACTTAAGAGATGACAGAATCTTTCCAGCTCGATTCACAGACATACTAGAAAAGAAGACTTGATGTACATAGACGCATCACGACGTACAACTTGTTTACAAATACTATAGCTGAATACTAATAGCCTAAGTCCGTTAATTCCGCAGCGTCCCCACTAAAAGTCGCAAGGAGGAAGACAATAAGCAAGATCATTATAAGAATAGAGCTCCCACAGGGTGCCTGTTTTGAAATATAGGCATTACTTGCGTACCCAAAATGTCGTCCACCTCACCCATCGTAGTCCTCATCACTGGTAAATCCCACATCCACCTTCCTGTTTTCAAACCGCTAAGTGTGAAGGTGCTAATCAGGGCATCGGTTTCTCAATTGCTCAGCTTCTCTCTGAATCCAAGACTGCATACGCCATTCTTATAGGCGCGCGCGACACTTCGCGAGGCAACGCTGCTGTCTCAAAGCTCACTGCATCTAAAACAAACGAGCAATCAACCATCTCCACTATTCAACTCGACATCACCTCAACCTCAAGCATCTCTGCCGCCGTGACCAAAGTCAACGAGGACTATGGCCGTCTCGATATCCTTGTCAATAACGCTGCCATTATGGCAGGCGAAGGCGGAAGCACCAAGAATCCCGAAGACTGGCGTCGAGTCTTTGAAACAAACGTCATCGGAACCGTAGCCGTTACTAATACTTTCACTCCGCTTCTCCAAAAGTCTAGTAATGCGAAAATTGTTGTGGTGTCTTCGAGCATGGGCTCGATCACAATAGCAGAAGCTTCGCCCCCACATCCAATGGCGAACGGTGCATCGCCATATCGAGCCTCAAAAGCGGCAATGAACATGATCACGGTGGAGTGGGCTAAGGCGTTGGAGGGGATTAAAGTATGGAGCGTTGATCCAGGTCTTTGTGCGACGGAGTTTGCTGGAGAATATTCGATGAGTAAGGGGAGGGATCCGAGGGAAGGGGCAGATATTGTGAGGAAGTGCATTGAGGGTGAGAGGGATGATTGTGTGGGGAAGGTGGTATGGGAGCAGGGCGGTGAGACGGGTGTAAGGCCTTGGTAAGAGACTGCTCAATTCATAGGTGAGTGGACAAGAAGGAATATGCTTTCAATGCACGATGCTTTACGGCTCTATAGTTGACCGCGGCTCATGCCTAATAAGATGAAACATAGGTCTTTTTACTCAAACATCTGAAGAAATAATCGAGTTCCGCAATGTATCGTTATGATGTCAGGTCGGCTTCGCGCTCCTGATAGATGACATAATAACGCCCATGTCTCCAAATGAGTTCCCGGACCGTGTAGTAGACGCAACGTTTCCGACCATCCAATCCATCAGTTTCTCTCTAGTGCCTATGTATTATGGGTACTGTCGATACTAGTAACGTATGGAGAGTTAATGTCAAACTGCGCGAGCTACCCAGTAGCCTGTGCATTGGCATCCACATCTGGAGTACAAAGCCTTCCAGGGCTTCCCTGCTATCCATGCCTGCATAACTCTTTCTGGGACTACGCGAAGAACAGTCATTGTCGTTGGTTAAGAATTGGGATGCAACTATCTTCAGCTCCTCGAGCTCCCATTCATGCTTAAGAGCCCCGTTCTTATCCTTTTTCTTCGAATTGGTGTGCGCAGTTGGACAGGAATTGTTAGTACTTACTAAATCTTGGGTTTCTACTCCAGTAAGCTAGCAGACCATTCAGTCCATGTGACCTGTCCCCTACTATCTCGTTTGCTCTTTCTTTTAACAGTATTGTCTCACCGGTCCAAGCCTCCTCTGCTATGACAGTAATACATTTCTTCTGCGTGGTGTGATTTCTAGGACACTCTTGATTAGCCTCACTGACTTCGGCTTTTGGTTTATGCTAATTGCTTACATCTGCAGGATTTTTGTGTTTGGTGCTTGTCATATATCAAAATCTTCGTCTAGCTGTGCTTGCCCCATTCCTTCATGCACAACCTTCTCTAAACTCGCATCCTCCTTCACCTCCTTCACCTCCGCTACCTCCTCAGCCTCCTGATCCGGCTCAACAATTACAGACTCCTCTCCCTCCTCATCTGCGACCATTACAATCTTGCCACGATATAGGCTCTTGTTGAAATCTATCTCCCCTGGGGCAGGTATGATAACCTAGAGATCCAGCTTCCAAATAAAGAGTTTTATTCTTCCTTTAAATTCTCTTGAAAATACCCTCTGATTTAACAGTATTCTAAGTATGAAGTAATTTAAACTATTTTACAAGTATCCCGCGGCTGTATAATACCTGCTCAATTTTACTCTACAAGAGCTCGGGGGGATGCAAGTATTCGAATAGAGCATTAGCTCCTTTCTCTCTATATCCATGATAGCGGCCTACCGCAATGAGTCAATATCGTGCCTCTTAATAAACCGATTTGCTTACCCGTCTCCCGCCTGCTTGGTAGCGATATATAACGCAAAAGTTCGTATCATTTAACATGTAGGATATAACCGGTAGAGACAGACGGTTAGAAAATCAGCAAGTACAGTTGTGGGTATGGGCCACGCCGAATCGTGCGTTACGTAAGAAATCACGGTATATGATCAAAATTCAAGGCACGAATAGCTGGCACACCTGGTGAGGCTGACCCCATCCATGTCGAACACTGCTATTCTTCCATTCAACTTGAGTAGGGCAATACTGTGGAAGTATCTTGACAGTTATATAAGTATATTGTAGTAAAAAAAATATGATGGGGACCATGTTTGGTTAACTATCTTTTCTTAGTAACCGTGATTAAAAAACCATCTGCACTTACTGATATGAACTTACTACAGGCTTAACAATCGGATCCACACGACCACCAATGGTCAGAGCAGCCACCAAAGTTGCTCTTCTTCGTGCACTTTACTTTGTTCGTTGCCACGGCTGAACAGCTATGTCCAGCATTCTGAAGGGCAGCAAGAAAATTATCGCGGGCATCCTTTGTTGGAAGCGAATCGCACGCATTCGTACATTTATAGTTACAGGTCGAGCCTACACTAGCTGTAGCCTTACAGGTCTTTTTGCAGGCCTTAACGCTAGCCACAGTGGCGAGGGCGTAGAAAATGTAGAGGGTGTTGACCATTGCAATGGATCTAGACAGTATCCTGTAAGCATATCAAGGGCGTGCAGGAAAAGCTAGTCATACTTTGTTATTTGAGATGCGGTCGACTTTGTGCTAGGCGCTCGTTTGGAGTAGTGATTATTTTGCAAGTTATGGCGCGAAGAAGGCAATGCTTATATATACGGGGAATTAATTCGTCTGTGAATAGTCAGACCTTAAGATTGACCTCGTCCGCAAATTGTCGCCTTACTAGCTTGTTTCCCCATATCACAGCCTCGCTTGGCACTGGAAAATGTCCTCTGCAGCCCGTCAATGTTACATTTTTTAGAAGCTCCGCTTCTATAAACGGCAGGTGGCATACAGCTAGTTCTTCGTCTGTACGAACATACTTGGCCGTGACATCGGTTAGAAGCGAGGACAACGAAAGCTTCGACCCATATTAACTAATCGCCTAGTTAGCTGGAGCATGGAATAGAGAAGATGAAGGGGGTTTCCTTTCCTCCGCAATTGCCCTGTCATAAGGAGTAGTCCTTTTAGATTGCCTCTCTCTGACAAAACCTCACCGCTTACGCAATATCGGTGTATCTAAATTCGACTCAAGATTTTTCGCATTCCTCGTGAAGATACAGGCTTTCGCAAGGCTAACAGTCGACGATACTACTAAGATTGATTGCGGCTGAACACGAGATAGTTATGTTGTACAAACATATTTCTGCTGACCGGTGGCACCAATGACGGGGCTTAGCCTCATGCAGGTCCGACGTTCTCGACCCGTGGGTAATACGTGATCCAATTTATTTTTGAGACAGAAAAAAAATTGCTTGCCTGAAACAACTTCAAATATCGTGCGTTCGGGGTACAAATAAAAGTGTATTCTCGTATATGTAGGTATAGGGTCCTGAGCTAATTACTTTCCTTCTAGTTGGGGAATTCGTATTTACGTATACGCACTCTGCCTGAGCGTCGGCTTGATACAAATGCTCCGGCCCAATTGAATAACGCATCTAGTTGGCAGCTTGAAGAACGATATGCCAAAATGTAACGTTCAGGGGCCACAAAGGATGCTTTCCTTGGTTAGTTGACCGTCGTTTCGGCGCAAAGTGAGGTTGGGAAACGACGTAGTCAGGTGACAACAAACCGGTCAGGCTGACTTCGACCTGGCGTGCCTTCCGCAAGTCAAAATATTTAGCATCCTAGACTAAGTTTCTTAGGTATATAAACATCCTCTGCTCTGCTTCATGTCTTGCAGAATCATCACAAACTCGACCCCATTCGACTCGAGACCACTCTCAGCCAACACTTGACGCAACATCGACTTCACCTCGAATAATCAAGTAAGGCCAGTCTCCCTATATAACCTCGTGCCATACTCATGATTTGCTCACAGCCCATCGTCTCTCTAGACGCATCACAATGGTCAACCCACTCTACGTTGTTTATGCTCTGGCCACCGTGGCCGGCGTTCAGGCATGCACGAGAACCTGCTCTCCTACTGGTGAAAGTGGCAACAATTGCACCTACAATTGCACGAACAAGTGTTCGACCCTGCCAGCAACCCAGGCCCGCGACAATTTTCTGTCCGCCCTTCAGTCGGCCGGGCATTCCTGCTCTGCCAAAGGAACTAGGGGCGTCACTTGCCGCAAGTCATCTAAGTTTGGTAGCTGCTATGATCACTACTGGTCTTGCGGATCGGGTTGTTAAATCTCACTGCAATGTAGCACATGAAGATGCGGGTTGGGAAACAGGCAGTTTTTAAGCTACGGTTACTATACATGGACAACCAAGTAAACATAGCCCTTACCCTTCCTCTGCTACAATACATCTAGCTCTATTATCCCACGATTCTTTACCGGTTCTAAGAGTGCCTATTCTTGGTCGAGTGCAATTTTTGAGCTACTCCCTTCCTGCCATTGTTTGAATTAGTGCTTTTGCCACTCTGGGTACCTCTGAGCACCGCAAGCCGGCGTTGAACAGGCTGACTGATCTTTGAAAAAAAAGTTGCACTCAGTCCAGACAGGTCACCTCGCTAGACTCGAATCAACCTATACCAGTTTTACCGGTCCAGTGCCTCCCATCTATGATACTACCTGTATGGATAATTCGCAGCTAAGCGCCAACTTTGATTCTGGTTCCAGGACATATACTGCTGCCAATCACTACATGGCTTAACACATGCTACATCAGTAGCACCGGGGCTTTGCATCCTGGTGTACCATGCCAAGAAAATGTGGATACTAACCGTAGAGTGAGAGGGTATCACTCGAAAGAAGGGTCAAGATGCGTATGTAGTAGTGTCAATTGAAAGTTGTAAATACCTGGACCCACCCAGATTAAAAGCAGGAAGTCATTGAGTGGTACTCATAGATATACCATAAAAGCTAGAATGAACCAAACCAGAAATCGCACCGAAGTTATGCGATCTCCATACTAATCCACTCATATCAATCATTCCTCCAATGTCCAGCATTGAATATTCCACCAATCGTTATCATAAACCAACAGTCACCAAGTCAAGCCAAGCTTGCTCAACCATAAAACCCTTAGATGGTAGTGACCTTCTTGCTCTTGCTCTGGCCCTTGCCCTTGGCAATAGCACGCTCGACTGGGACCGGAACCTGGCCAGCCTTGTACTCGCGTGCGAACCGCTCAATCTCCTTGGTCAGACTGGACTGGGTACGGGCAGGACGCGGCTCATCCTGACCAGCGATGATCTTACCCTCAAAATTTTCGTTGAAGTTCTTGACAAAAGGCTTCCAGCCACTGGTAGGCTTGCCATCAATGTTGAGATGATCCAAGATCCAGACACGCTCCTCGTGCGTGTACTGGGTGACGACCTTACGGAACCGGCACCTAGTGTTACGACGCCACTGCTGCACACTGCGCTTATTGAGGGCGGTGAGAGCGGTCTGGTCATTCCAATCCTTGGGAGGCGGGTTCTTGAATATCTTTTGCTTGCCTTTGAGATCGACGAACTTGACGAGGAGCTTGTGCTTCTGATCTCGGACGCTGCCGTCGGGTTGGCGCTCCCAGCGGCCAGGGACAAAGTCAACGAATGGCTCTGTCTGCTCGAAGTTATCGAAGGAGGTGGCGGCAATACCCCACTTAACGTTGCGATAGAGGTTGGGGTTTCCAGCGCCCTTGACATCGCCGGCGAGATCTTCGACATCGGAATCGTAGATCTCGGAGCCAGCCTTGGTAGCTTGAGCGATGAGAGCCGCGTCTTCAGGCTTGCTGGGATCGACTATGCGCTCCGTGCGCTTGAGCTTCGGCTCGACGAGGAAGATGTCATTGACATCGCCTTCGTCGTCAGAAATCTCGACGTCGCCATCGTGGTCGTTGAAGTGGTGGTCGACGTTGTCATAATTTGCAGTGGCGGCGGTCTTGAGCTTCTTGGTAGGGCGCTTGGTGACCGGAGTAGCAGCGCGGGCGATTTTCTTGGTGACTAGCTTAGTAGTCTTCGTGGACTTCGGTGCAGCGAAATCGCAGTCGGAGTCGGCGAGTTCAGCATCAGTCCAGGAGCGTTTGAGAGGAGAGGACGGCGAGGAATTGACGAGAGTCGCATCGGGGCTGCTGTTCCACTGCGTAGCCGTGAACTTGAGCATGACTTTCCTAGCCGGAGAGAGGGTAAGACGAAGACGGGGAGCCTTAGGCTTCTTGTTCTCCTTGTCGGTGGATTTCTCGTCGCTGACATCTAAGCAACCGTTAGCATTGAGTGTGTACAGTGAAAGGTAGTATGACTACCATAGTAGTATTTTGCAAAGCCTGCTGGATCATTTTGGAGACTCCTCAGAATTTTTCATGCCTGGGGAAGAGGATATGATATTCTAGTAAAGTAACAAAAGGATCGGGCAAGCCTCACAAAGTACCACGATAGCTGACAGGGTGCATGACGCGATGAAATACTTACTATCGGCACGAGGCTCGAGGACAGCCCTCTGAGCAGCCTCCTGGGCGGCCATTTGCGCTGCAGCAGCCATAAGAAGCTCAGCGTCGGCATTGGCAGGTCGGATATCTATGAGGCAGTTAATGGCTGAGGATATGGCTGACTGGAGCGCACCTACTGCCTGGGGTACCGTAAAGAGGCATGGAAGCGCGTTGCTTGGTGCGAGCCATTTCGATACTGTTGGTGAAGATGCGAACTCTGCTGTACAGAAAATACAGGTGAGCGTTGCGTGAGCTGCAAGAGCTGCTGAAGTTTTGAGAGGCGGCGAAAGCTAGTGAGCTGCGCAAAGCAAGAAGCTCTGTAGAAGGCGTGGACTCTATGAGCCGAGCAAAGATGCTTGAAGATATGAGCTTTGTGAAGAGCAGGTGGAGTGATGGAAGTTAGATGGAAGAATATGATTGAAAGTTTGCTGAGGAGCGGGCTGAGGACTGCTTATATGGTGGGAGCGGTGGGAAGAGGAGGCTGGTCGCGTGAACGATACGTAGATTATTGTTCAATAAAATCCTATTGATCGCGGGTGAGGAGCGGTGGTGAAGTGAGGAGCGATGCTGAAGTGAGGAGCGATGCTGATGCGAGTCTTTCGAACTGCCTCGAGCTGCGTAGAACAATGAATGCACGACGGGAAGCGCATGAATGCGCAACAGAAGACCAATGAGAGGGTAGAGGATCCAGTCACAATAATAACAACACAGCAAAAGAGCGAGGACGCCAACGTCAGCGTGATATTCAGGATGCTGAGGAGTGAAGCGGTGAAAGTGAGGAACTGTGAGAGTTAGTAGGGAGAGAAGCGGCCGAAACAGTCTCGCCCAATGATAGTATTGCCGTTTTTATGACTGCTGATAATAGAAAGACAGTAGAGAACTCTATTTTCTATGGTTGAAACGAAACAGGAGCGGAGAAAATATGTAGAGGCGTGGACATGGAGGGAGTGTACTCATGAATAAGCATGGCTCTCTGTGAGATCGCTGTGACAAAAATTACACAATGAGAGACAGATTTGGATACTTGCAGAGAGCAATTGATTATACCGCTACCTTATGAGTACATCTGCTCATTGCCCAGGTCATGCGAATCATTTTTGTGCCGTGCTGGTCGGATGACTGAGAGCAAACTTTGGTGATGACTATCAGCCACTGCAACACTGCGAATTTCGAAGTGACTTCTGTAAAATTCTTTCTTCGATTTGGTTTGACTGTTGCTAGGTATCTGTTGGAAGGTTGAAGGGATGGTATAGCAAGTTGGAAGAGATGAGGTTGAGGTTGAGCGTTCCCTGAAGTACCCTGACGCTGACGTTGACGTTGACATGAACCTATTCCATGTCGAGCCGGTGCATGCAACATCAATGCAACACTCCTTCCACTATCACTTGCACTCCATCCACTGTTCTTCGCTTTTATTGTCTATTTACTTATATTTGATTGATTGGAAGGACAATGCATGGAAGTTGACTGAGCAAGTACTAGAGGAGGCTGCGATCCAAAGTGATGGCTCATTTCAGAGAATGAAGATGAGAAAAAGGAAAAAGGAGAATCGTTGAGAAGCCAACAGCATACTTCATTTCTTCCTGTGAGCTATTTCGACCCCAAATACGCAACGGTTCCGTATACTAGTAGATGTGAGTACACATGTATCCCATTCAGCTGGCACTCTTTGAATACACGAAACGCGGTCCTGTTACCAACACCGCATACCCCATAGTGCTTGACCGCACTCTACTCTCTATTTTCCTATTTTTTAGCCCATTGCTGTGGTAAGGTTGTCTAGAAACCACTCATTCTCCACTAAATCCACCAACTCCTCCCACCCATTGACCTCCATATCATCAAACTTTCCATTCATCTCCCTAATCCAGAGCCAAGCTTCGACCACAGTTGCCATCTTTGTGATAAACTCCTTATCCGCCCACCCCTCCACCTCCGCGTCCCTAACAAGCAAATATCCATCCAACTTCGTAATATGGTGCCTCAGCTTCTCCCCAACACTCTTCGTCACATATCCCCCTTTCGGCGGTGCCAGCAAACTTGCCCAAATATTCGGGTACAGCGGTCTCCACAACTCATCCTTATTCCAGTCCAGCGGAGGCGGAACTCCCTGGGAAGGCTCAGCGGGTGCGACAAGGTAGTGGTTGCCGTCCCTCTTCCATGGGAGCAGCATGTCGTAGCGGAGAAGAAGGCGGACATAGGTTCCGCGGCGCTCAGAATAGAGACGCGTCATGTAGGCGCGATTTTCAAGGATCTGGTTGGGGAGGAGGAGGCGCGTAAGGAGGAAGAGGAGAGTCGTGAGAAGGTAGCGACCTTTTGTGCGTTTGTAGGCGTATGAGGACTTCTTTTGGGGGCAAGTTGTAACCGTTTCTTTTCCCTTGGTATTATCCTTGTGAGCTTCTGCGTGGCTTGACTTGAACGCCAGCACAGCGCGAAACAGTGTAGGCCAGTCCGTTCCCTTATTTCCCTTTACCAACTCTGTCACCACGGGAAGGAGCTCTGGGACGCTCTGTTGGAGTTCGAGCAGAGCGTCGAGAGAGGATTCTAGAGTGCCTTCGAGGAGGAGAGGGATGGTCGGCGAAAGAAGGTAGTGCGCTGGCAACTTCCCCGTGTATCGCGCAGCAAGTTCAGGCTCGTGATCATGTAGGATAGTTTCGGGGTCGTCGATGAAAGTGCCATCGGCGGAGAAGCTAGTTTCGATAGAGGTTGCGCGGGCCTGGCGGACGGCGCGGCGCTCGCGGGTTGCTACCATGGTGGTGGTGTATATATCAACTATGAACGGGATTCGCCAAAAAACTCTGTTAGGTGTTAGCAATGAGTTGAGGTAGGCTGGTGAAAAACTTTGTGGGAGGGCGAAGATTTCACTACGGTCCAGAAGAATCTTACCAAGTGCAGTGCAAGTGAAGGATAAGACACGCGCAAAAGAGATGAACCAATCAAGACAATGTTATTCATGGAAGCAACTGGCTAAATAAATATTGCAGTGATGTACTCCAGATTGCCGCCTCCGAGGAGTTTAGCATGGATCAGAAGTAATTCCTAAAAGTATTCCTAGTAGCACATCCCAGTACTTTCTACCTGCATTCGCTTAGACTTTGTTCGAATTCTCGTCGGAAGTGATAATATGGAGATTTTATAAAACGACTATACTTTTCAGAGCCATGTAATCCTGATTTCTCTATTCTTGAGACCTTGAATCTTTGTTTTCTTGGGAATTGTACTTTCACATCGCTACATCAAGTTGTTTCAGTAGAGCAGCTTCTCTATTAATCGCGCCTTGCTACTGTCAACATCGAGTCAGCCAGGAATTCTTATAAATTATGCTTAGGTACAGCTCAAGGTTTGAGGCTGCACCTTGAATTGGAGTGACTCAAAGTGAATAAAAGCAGGAGAAAGGGAAATATCAAGATGTAAGTAGATTTATGATAAGACTGCGAGAAAAAGTTCACTGACATCGATAAAATCACCAAAGTGCCGTTAACTTTATCACAAAATATTTAAATATCGAGAAGCTCACAACTCGATACGATACAAAGCATCTTTGTCTAGTCTCTAGGTCCTCCATGCTCTTGCTTACAAATATCATCATCCGTACCATCCAGCACGACCCTCTTTCGCATCTGCACCATGTCCTTCTCTCTTCTCATGATCTCCACGCCTTTCCTTCTGCGCCACAATAATCATCAGAGTTCCACACTTCAATCTTGATCCCATCCATAACATGAACTTCCCTTGTGCCTCAATTGGGATGTATTTTACGCTCGGTCTTTTCGAACTGTCCCTCGTCCCTCGTCCCTTCTATCTTGTTCCATTTTGTTCATACCTGTGAAGTAAAAGAGAACTCTCTTATTCATACAAGTGAGAGGTACTATATAGACCGTCACAATGACTCATAGCCTTTGTTGAGACCTCTAAGTGGTCGCGTCACTCAAGTCTTTGTCTTTTCCTTGAGAATCCATTATTGCCATCATCGTCGAACCCACTGTTCTTATATCTGTGAGGCTTGAAAATGTCTGTGCCATGGTCGGGTGGCATATCAGGATCAACGGGTGGAATAGGCGCTGGAATGCTTGTTCCAGAGCCTGCTCGATAAGACTGAGTAAACAAGTCTCCTTCATCGTCAGACTCAGCCCCATTACCTGTGTCGTTGTTTTGGCGTTTGTCTTCATCCGTAATTCCTTTCACCCAGTAGTTGGACTTCATTGGAACAGTTTCATATCGTGTCGGTTCTTTGTAGTTATCATCTTTTGCAGGGATACTGCCATCTGCACTATGCGTGGTGACATTGCCAAGTAGGATATTTCGGATTAAACTCATAGATGTACCCTCTGGTGCGGGCCTCGTGTATTTCCTGTCATCACCAAGCAAATTATCTTGAGGCTGCGGCAGTTTTTCATAGTCTGGTAACTTGTCGAACTGCTTCTTCAGGTATGTCGCCTCATCTATGGGGTGATAAGGAACAAGTTTTTTTTCGATAGGCCATTTTTGATTTCGAATGCCGTAGTGGTCTTTGAAGTCTGTTTTGTAGCGTTCGTAGAGATCATTGGTGACTGGAACATCGACTGGGATCTGTTTCCTGAGAGTATCTTCTGTCCTGTCTGGCATCTGAGGATTCTCCTCCTCTCTGTGCCTTCTTGGAGCGACCTTCCTTCGCGCAGCCATGATTCTGTCCACTGTGCCTTTTGCTGCGCCTGCTTCTCGCTTGGCATCGCCCCTTGTCCTCCTTCCAGAGGTCTTAGGAGCAACTACGGCTGGTAGCTCTGTGTCAGAAATCACCGAATCGTCGTCCACCGTCGAATTATAATCCCCTTCCTCGTAGAAAGGAGGACGAGGTGAATGCGGAGGCGAGTCAACCGGAGAAGGAGGAGGAAGATGGCCATACGCATGAAATTCTCTACGGCCATATGTTGCCTCGAACATTTGGGTACTCAAAAGGAGTTTTGCCGTCTCCTCCGGTCTCCCCCTCACCTCTTTCTCTAGTTCCTCGTCAGATTCCCCTCCCTTTTCACCTTCATAGTCTCGTTCTCTAGTTCGGCGTCGTTCCTCGCTCTGATGTTTGCGTGTTACTCTTTGAGGGTCAACGCAGATGAACCCTGATCTGGCTTTGCCGAGACAATCATATGAGACTGGCCAGTCATTCGGTCGTTCGTTAGCGGATATGTACAATCCTGTATCCTTATTCCTTGTGTTTTGGAGTGCCTCGCTAAGGACGATGTCGTTCTCGACCACTTTACTATCAATCTCGGCCTTCCTCCTCCGATCATGCGTCATATCGGCATCTTCCCTTGTGGCCCCACGGTCTTTCTCAACGGCCAATCGTCTTGCTTCGATGTTGGAATCATTTGTCGTAAAAATGAGATGTTCTCTGTCCGGTCGTAGTTTTGGCCAGTGAGGTTTACCAACACCCGTGGGCATGCGCCTGGGGATCGGAGTAATGTAATGCAACTTGTCATGCGTCGCATTCCTGCGATCATTCGGATCACCAATATGCTGGTCTCTCCACGCGTTCAAAAATGCATGCGACCTTCCTATGTCGTTTTCTGGATCATACCAAAGGCCCCGCACGTATTGTCCCGTATCGATTCTACGTTGAATAGCGGCTACATTCTTGGGAACCACTTCGCGGACATGCCGCCTCAAGGTTGGGTTTTGATAGTACAGGAAGTCTTCGTAAGAAGCCAAGGCAAACCTACGCTCATAATCCCAGTTTCTTCGTAGCGTTGCAGATGGTATTCGCGCCTTTTTTGAACTCATTATTCGGTTGTAAGCGATGCTTGCCTTGTTCCAAGCTTCTAGCGCTGCTGCGATGGCTACTGGGTCTCCACCTGCCACTGCATTAACGTGCGCTTGCTCTAAACTCCCAACTTTTGCGTAAGCATCTTTCCCGGGTATCTCTTGCTCGGCCTTCTTATTCACAGCAACAAGAGCTTTCTTTAGCACAGAGATGTTGAACTCAAGGCCATTGTGTGCCACATGAAGTGTTTCATACGTGGTGGTGGGCGTGGCCTTCGGTGGCATGGTGTATCGAAATCTTCTAAACGAGTTGTAGGAAGTAGTTACATGCTGGTAAATATTTCCGGCGCTGTCATGTTTTCGGAGAGAGGGTGCTGGCTACTTTTCAACACCTGCGCTTATAACGAACAAAGAACTTCAGCATCTGTTCCATTATGTCTTGTTAAATCGACCGCTTTGAGTTAATCTGATCAGTCATCATAGCATGATTAAAGACAAAGAAACGCAAGATGGCTGAGTTTCATTGTCGCACAACTCATCTTAATTTACATAAGCTCCATCGTGGTAGGGTTCGTACCACAAAAACTCGAGGGAGGACAAATATTGTGCTCCTTAGACCAGACATGGTTTGCTTACATCTAATGGGCATAAGTCTGCTGAGGACCGTCAACATTAGGAGTGTCAGTCTTATATCCCTTGTACATGACATTAAATATCTGTTCTTTACTGTACCAAACTACAGCCTTGTGGCATTTTGAGCGCCTTAGTCCCAACCGATGCTTTCTCGACCATCAACCTTTGCGTTCTCTTGCTCAACCTCTGCGTTCTCTTGCTCGACCTCTTCGACTCTTCTCAGTACCTCCTCCTTTTTCTTCATTCGAAGTCGCCTGTACTTCTCCTTCCTCTCGAAGGGCAACAGTTCGTTGTCGGGGAAGTCCTGGTAATTGCTGTCGCTAATTTCAAGACGAGTCCGCCACTTCACTGGATAATCGCGCGCGATCTTCGGATTACGATATCCTGATGAGATTTGACTTTTCTTCTTCTCTTGATCTTGCTCCTCGTCGTCTACTTCAGACTCGGTTTCGGACTGCGTAGACAGTAAGTCGGTCATAATTTCTTCTCTACTTGGAATTGTCTCCGTTGAAGCGGTCTTTTTCTTCCGGGCGGTGGTTGTATTTTTCGTTAGGGCCGGATTTGGCCGCTTCGGAGCGGTGATGGTCTGCGCTACTCGAGCGGGAGCTGCCTCCAGGGCAGTTTGCTGTCGCAAACTCTCCCGTTCCATGCCGATGGAGATTACTGATATGCTTTTTACAGGTGTTGTCTTGGACTCGCGAGAGATCCTAAGGTTGGAACTTTGGAGGTTTTTTAGGTGTGTCGTGGTGGTGGGTGGTAGAACTGTTGCGTGTATCAGCTCGCGTCCACTCACTTATACCTATCCATCCGTGACGGAGGCGTTTCACCGAATTAGGATCGATTCAACGCGCACAATGTTGGATTTAGTTATTCTAGCACCAATGAATGTAGCGTACCCGCTGAGATGCGCTTCTTAGGGGTGCGTGGTGGGTAGATGGGTTTGGAGTGCTCACATTCACTCACCTAAACCCATCCATTCGCGACAGAGGCGCCACACCGAATTAGGATCGAGTCGACGCGCGCATTATTAGGTTTGGTTATTTTAGCATCAAAGGATGTAGCGTACCCACTGAGAAGCACTTCTTAGGGGTGCGTGGTGGGTAGATAGGTTGGAGTGTGCTTCACCCGCCTATATACACAACCATCCGCGACGGAGGCGCCACACCGAATTAGGATCAAGTCGACGCGCGTATTATTAGGCTTGATTATTCTAGCACTAATTAATGTAGCGTGCCCATTGAGAAGCGCTTCTTAGGGGTGCGTGGTGGGTAGATAGGTTGGAGTATGCTTGCGTTCACTCGTCTAGCAGAAGGCGATGGCCGATCAAGAGCGGCGACCGAAGCGATGCCGGGTAGCGGATTAATGAACGTGAAGGCTCGGATTATGATCTTGAAATATCAAACGCTTGTGTAATATTGTCGAAGCGGTGGAGTGTGTAGGTTGTCGCATGCATCGACTGCGAGGTAGTGGTCGCAGCTGAGAGCGGCAAGGAGCATAAACATGGAGCTGTTCTGCAAGGTGAATGTTAGAAGTGAATTTTCTCAGGGTTCTCGTACGTTTCAGAGCTATGCGCATGTTCCGAGGGCCATTCATTATTTTGACAACCTACGAATCGTTAAATCGGAGGTCAATGCTAAACATAACCATGCAACTGCATTGCTGTAACATCCAGTCACTGCGAAAATATGGAATTACAAAGTGATATGTACTGCCCGTCAAGCTATCCTAATGTAGAAGTGTGCTCCCGAGACACATTGTTTGTATTGCTTCTAGCTCAGCGCAAAGACATATTCAATATATAGCGAAGCCTAACGGGTATAGCGGTTGCCAAAATGTTGTCAAGTAGCTTAGTAATATAGTATACATGATCGGTCGTGTACCTAGGTAGGACTTTGGTATCTTTCATGAAAGAGATTACCAAAATACCAGTTCTATCCGGATATTGCACCGTGGCAGAGTGTCTGTTCAGGTAATAGAGCCTGGTTGACTAAATCATGTGGGCTATGCGGGGCAGGGAGTTAAAAAGACGTTTTGGCTTTGCGAGCATTCTCTTGAGCAACCAGACCACACACCAATTGCTGTAGCTATTGAACAACTCTATCCTATTTCTCTCTCTCTATGGCTGCCTACGGTTCACCTATCGCTCATCGGCGCGTCGAGTCTCTAGTCACCAGAATGGCTGCGAGTCGAAACCAACAACCGTCCTACTCCACCGCAATATATGGAGCCTTTCGGGACATTTTCCGTTTTTCGTGTGCAAACAGAGAATATTAAGGCGTTGCCAAACCGAAATTTCAATGGGGCAGCTTATTCAGGCAGCATATCTATTTCTTTGATATTTCTCACTACCGATGATCCACTTCCATCACCACCAATCAAGCACTAAGTTAAAGCTAGGATGCACATCCAACAAACATCGAGATCGTTAAAGCCTAGGCTGTCAAGCGTCCCGTAAAATAAATAGCCTAAGAAGTTAAAGGCAATGATAGATATCGCTACACTGCGGTACCAACGCACCCTAAATTTGGGTCCTAAATAAATACACGGAACAGTGTCCTAATCCGAAC
>BLYF01000096.1:520650-589718 GCA_014905255.1 Herpotrichia juniperi
CTTCTGAACAGTATTTGCCCTATCATTGCGTAGATTTCAGTGCTCTGAAGATGTAGGTTCTCTTCATCTCCGCATCGACATCGCAAAGGCCCAAGGATGCCAACGCAGCGCAGAAGTGCCTACATACAAGGCAAGAACTACCATCTTTGTTCTGCTCCCGTTATGCATAGAAAGGGGCAAGGTAGTAGCAGAACTTTTGATAAAAAAAATGCACCAGTTCACAGCCTTGGCATGGCACGTGATATCACGGTTTGGTGTTCTGCAAGAGGTTAGCGAGATCTAGACGAACATCCTCGCAACACGGAGGGTATATAGCATACTTCTGACCACCACTCCTATACCAGATTCTTAACTTCGACCACAGCAACTTAACTACCTCTTCTCAACTTTACTCAACAACCCTACCCTCATTACAATCTCTTCTCAATCAACCCAAGTCTTTCTACAAACCTTTAAAGTATGAATAGCCCCGCATTGCTTGCTGTTTTGCTTTGGCGTTCTTCAACTGACATCATTTGCGCCGACAGCAAGCAGAATTTCTCTTTCACCTTATATAGCAATCCAACCTAGTCAATTCAACCCCGTAGTTCTTTGACTATGGACTCCACTCGTGAGCATGCGATTCAACTAGCTTCAGAGTCGCCGGGTAAGGATACCAACCCTACTCTCATATCAAAGAAATCTCGCCCTAACCCTACCATAGCACCTATTGCTGTCACCAACAACCACGACGTTAACGTCGCTCCCGTACCGAGCATCTTTCCTTCTGCTGGGATCCCAGCTGATATCAATAATCACGACTTCGCGTTGGGTCTTCGCTCTTCTTCTCCGCACCTCGCGAACAACGAAGACACTGTCGAGCTCGATGTCTTCAGTGCTATTGAGGATGATGACAACAGCAATAACGAGCTCGTTGGTGATGAAGATGCCCGGTCTGACATATCAGATGATTCGGTTGCGTGGGACGTTGACTGCTTCGGCGACTACCCATACGATCTAGCATTCGAACGGCTCGCGGCTTTGGGAAACCTCGCTCGCCAAGATCCAACCGATCTGACGATAGACCCGGCAGACTTCGAGTCATATTTGGATGAAGGTGGTTTGTGGGCCCCAAACGCGGTACTCCATCTGTTTCAAAACGGTGGCTTCCGCGTGAATCATGGAGTTTTCCGAACTCTCTTCCGGAACCCTCGCGTTTCCCTTGAGACCATCGTTGAGCGGCCAACACCTCCGTTGCAAAAATGCCGTCGCCAGGCTCCACGATTCATCGTCCCTTTGCCACCGGTCAAATCTAACCCTAATGAAGAAAGTGAGTCCTGGCTGGATACCCCGAATACAACACCCTATGGTCAGTATGTAGAAGGAGTCCCCTCCAGTCACCCTACGGGACAGGTTCCTCGCGAGAATGAGACCTTCGAAGCGGACCCGGAGAACCCTGGCCACTGGCTGGTTCGCTTCCGTCGTCGGCTTTCCGATGGCACAATTTACGAGCGGGTCGACCCTCTGCGGATCTTCAATCCGGCCACTGTTGTTACCATACCGCCGGACGAAATCGAGACCGAACTCGGAGGTGACCCTTCTAAAATCCCTACGTTCACTAAGCACGATAAGGGGTTCTGGATCAAACTCGACAATCAGCCGGAAGTTGGTGGAGCATACCGCCGTCTCTACAGTGTTCCTCCTACAGGCAAGAACAAGATTTCGAAGGATTCAAAAGCTAGTGTACTCTTTGTTCTCCGTCGCTTCAACCGTACTACTGGACAATATACTATGCAGTATAAGTGGGGCGAATCATGGGACGCATGGGACCGTAACCTATCAACCTTCGACATCAATGACACAGAGATATGTCGGGTCTTCAATCGTTGGCTCAAACAATTGATGGAGAAACACGACTATAGATACGAGAAGCGCGGAACCCGAGAGTGCTGGAAAGACTACGAGCTGACTTTGCTTCGTGAACATTTCAATGAGCTCATTGAGAAGAAGGGTCTCATCGAAGCTCATTCTAAGGCGTGCTGGAAACAAGTCCTAGATCGCATCAACGAAGCGAGACGAGCTAGGGACCCAAAAGCCGCGCTACGCAACGAGAACGGCGTCTCGTCACAGGCAGAACGTGATGGATACGGACCCAACAACCCGCGTATGGGCACTCAGGAGTGGCGCCAACTGGGTTCACAGCTTAAGGCGCTCGAAAAGATATATCCTGGGCTTAAAATTAGCGACGAACTCTTGAAGCCACGGAATTGTATCCCGATGGATGACATCAAGGAGAAGCGGGCTGGTGGAGACAACGAGGTCTCTAGGCAGTGGAAGGCGGAGGGTGTCAAGCGTAAGGAGGTGGTAGGCAAGGTCCAGACCAAAATTGTTGTTTCATACAGCAACGGTCAGTTTAGAATCGCTGATCGTTTCAACGGAGCATTAGTTCACAAGTTCTTCGGTGGACCGGCTTCTAGCACTAGAAACGAGGTTACTGTCCAGGAGCAGAGCGAAGAAGGGCGCGAGACTAACGAGGTTCTTGACCAGCAGGAGACCAATGACGAGAATGAGCAGGGAAACGTGGATTCAGAGCCGGAGGATGAAATCGAAGAGCCGGTAGCGAAGCGCCAGAAGTGCTGATGGATTGAGTGATTTACCTCAACTTCCGAGGCGAAATGTAGCCGGTCGAAAAGTCCACGATTTGTATTTTGCCTTCAAAGGACATCCTGTACATTATGGCTTAGTTAGTGCGTTTATGTAAGGCGTTTTTCAAGTCATTCCAAGGGCTGTTTTGGTGTAGTAGAGCGTACACGTGTGGCATTTCAACCAAAGAAGAATCTCACTCATCTCCAGCGAATGTCAACATATTTGTGATGATGAAGAATAGTACGAAGGTTTCGCTACTATGGATTGGGTGCTGTTTTAGCCGCTCAGTGAGACTCGCAAGGGAAGTCATTGTCTTAAACTGGTTTGTTTGACGGATGAAGATAGAAAAGAGTTACAAAACTCAGAGGGGCTGAGAGATTTTGGAGAAAGCGAGCGGAGACGAGATAAAATGAAATCTCAGGCACACTAACAGAACTACGGCAGGCTGGACCTACCAACCGCGTCATTGCCCACAAACCCAACTTCAACACTAACGTTTTTGCAACACCACGAGACAACGCCGCCGTCCCCCTCCTCTGCAGCAAAATTTGGCATTCAACCTGCAAGATCTCTGCAACATGTCTCGGAGCAACTCCGACGCCGCAAGTTCTGTAGGCGAAATTATCGAGGAGCGCTCTGAACCCGACACCACACCCTTCAAATGCCTCTTCTGCAGTACCGACTATGTGCGCGTGCCAGAAATGTTTGCGCATTGTCAGGCTGACCATAAATTCGACGTCGAAAGTGCTATCAAAAACCTTGGACCAGGTCTGTGACCCGAAATCTAACTTGCCACTAAACCGCATTCGCTGACCACGTGAATATCAGGCGCCGACGATTTGACCATTATCAAACTTGTCAATTTCCTAAGGTTGGAAGAGAAAAATGGAACAGACGTTTCATTGATCAAAGTAACACTCGAAACCCTACAAGATGACAAGTACCTCCAACCAACACTCAAAGACGACGCCCTCCTCTTCGAAATGGGCGACTACCTCCCGGATCTTCCCTCTGACCAAAAGACCAGAGACTATGACGACTACGAAGCTGCGCTCTCGAAGCAAGTCCCAGACGACCTTGAGAAAGTTACCATCCAAAACCACAGAGATACAGACTACTTCGACTCCTACAAAGGCGCGGGTATTCACCGCGAAATGATCGAAGACAAAGTCCGCACTGAGGGGTATCGAGACTTCATTGAATCGCACGCGCATCTATTCAAAGACAAGATTGTGCTAGACGTCGGATGCGGTACCGGCATTCTTTCCTTGTTCTGCGCACGAGTCGGCGCCAAGAAGGTGTTTGCAGTGGATAATAGTGATATTGCTGTTCGCGCCAAGCAGAATATTGCAAAGAACGGGTATGAGGGAGTAGTGGAAGTGATTCAAGGCAAGATCGAAGACTTCCACACCCAACGCCTCATTGGATCTAACAAAGTCGACATCATCATCTCAGAGTGGATGGGTTATGGGCTATTATTTGAGGGGATGCTCGACAGCGTTCTTCGGGCCCGTGATCTCTACTTGAAGAAAGATGGACTCATGGTACCTTCACATTGCACTCTCCGCGTAGCCCCCGTCTCAGACCCCGCGTGGATCGCAGAACAAACCGGCGAGAAATTCTGGACAGACGTATACGGGTTCGACTTCTCGCCTATGTTGGCCGGTGGCCTGTTGGGCGAGAGAGAAATCGGTGTGTACGATGTTCCCAAGACTGCTATTTGCGGCTCCCCGTCAACATTCTATACGATAGACATAGCAAACATTACAGTTAAGGAACTGGACTTTACAGCTGGTTTTGAATCGAAGCTGGAGAAAGATATCGAGAGCTTAGACGCTTTCGCAATCTGGTTCGACACTTTCTTTCTACCACCGGGCTCACAGCAAGATCTCGAAACTCCTGATATCCTGTCCTGGGGTAAGAACAGCGAAGAAGGTGGCGCATTCTCGACTGGACCATTCGGGACGGCTACGCACTGGCATCAGGCTGTGACAATGCTGAAGAAGGAGGAAAGGGGGCAGGTTTTAAAAGCGGGGAGTACGCTCAAGGGGACGATCAAGTATGAGAAGGAGAGGAGGGACGTGAGGGGCATTGTGGTGGATATCAAATGGGAGGGCGAGGGGAAGAATGGACCTGTTTCCGGGACACTTTCGAGGGTTATGGCGTAGTCGAATAGCTTGATCGGTATGGAGTGCCTTATAGACACGGCTAGATGATGAGATAATACTAAAAGTCATGTTTACGTTTCCGGAGAGGGTCAAGGATGACAGGATAGATCCCATTAGATTCATATATAAAGTATGGATGAAGACACAAGTGTTTTCACTTCTCGGGACCCCTCATACAAACTCCAATATTTCGTAGTTCGATGGAATATACCATTACATTCAGATCGGTACTCGTGATAGACGTTGGAATGTCTTGTGAGTCGGGCCGATAGCTTACCAGGTCTAGGGTCATGCAGCAACGTGCATTAGACCTAGATTATCTTTATTGCTTCTTCGGGCTTGTCATCGCATCACTGAGTTATCTATCGCTGCGTCTTTCTCTTTACCTTTCGTTTATGTCTTGATGTTGAACTAGACTTTTAACATTTGGCGATGTCATCGACGCGTGGCTCGTGCTCTTGAGCTTCGTCGCACCTCACATGTCGAATTAGGGTTGCGCACCCACCAACCACTTTGACGTCCTGGCCGCCTTCACGATTGACACACATTTGACTAAGACGCAGACAACGCAGACAATGCGGAATCGATAGCGCCTAAGTTTCCATGCGCGGAATTCTACCAGGACGGCCGCAGGCGAAGCTGCAAGCTGTCACCCATGGCGTGTGGGAGGGTCATCAGATCATTGTACGCTCATAGCCCATCTACCATAATATGCGATCTGATAGCTGACTTAGATCCTGTATTGTAGGCCTATATCTCCGGCAATGCGCTCATTATCCTCGACCGCCCCAACCACGTCCTACAAACCACCTACATCGATGAAGAGACGGACCTTGAAGCTATTGCGCTCGACGAGGAGACAGGCAAGATTGCGGCATGTTCCACGCGACACATCTACATATACCAGCCCTACGGACAAGATGAGGGCGCCGTCAAGGTGGGTCTGGCGCATAACGTGAGGGGAATACGCTGACAAGCGCAAAGTGGTCGTTACAAGGCAGCATGTCCCTCGCGGACCCTGACGACTCGATAACAACGCTATCATGGGGCATGCCGGATGAGCTCCTTGTGGGCAGCGCCTCCCTCACCCTCTTCACCGCACACGGCGCAACGGAGCAGATATGGACGAAGCAGCTTGCGAACCCGGTCAAGTTTGCCCACTTCTCACCTGATGCCGAGCTCATAGCCTCGACGGGG
Source organism: Herpotrichia juniperi (assembly GCA_014905255.1). NCBI lineage: Eukaryota > Fungi > Ascomycota > Dothideomycetes > Pleosporales > Melanommataceae > Herpotrichia > Herpotrichia juniperi. The sequence continues at coordinate 526,641 of BLYF01000096.1, forward strand.
AGATACGATCGGTTACTGAAGATATGGCGACGGCTCGCATTTGGATCGGCAGACCAAAGCTTCGACTACTCGTACCTCCCTCATCCCATGGCCATTACGGGCATCCATTGGCGACAGCCGTTCCACAAGGACCAGGCGGCGGATAACGTGCTGTATACGATTTGCGCGGACAACAGAGTGCGGATATGGGTGCCGGGGGATCACCATGGCATTGGTGGGCTGCAATTGTGGGCAGAGGTGGATCTCATGGAATCGATAGCCCCGCGGTCGGTGCCTCAAGATCAACAGTCAAGGAAAAGATATGCTTTCTTCATCGATGGCAGGGACTTCACGCACGCGACGGAAAGAGCTGTGCAGCAGGCTTCGAGCGTTGAGAAAGACCAGGTCGCGCTGCATCATCTCATTGAGGTCGCCAACCGCAACCCAGAGATATGTGTTGTGCTGGATGATCGAGGAAACATGTCCGCTTGGGGCTTTGAGAATATAGGGGCTAAGGTCAAGAAGACGTCAGACGTGTTTAACATTGCGCATGTTGACGGACTGCATCTTCACTTTGCCTCTGGTGCGCACGCACTTCAAGACAATGTTCAATTTTATGCCTTTTGCGGCGACAAGCAAGACTCCACATTCACCTTACTATCCCATCACTTCGACGGCCGTCTAGAATGGCTAGAATCGAGAATTGACTACCTTTTCGACCCTTCTCCCCAATCCCACCGTATTCAACGCAAGGCAGTATGGACAGGACATTCAGGCGCTATCAAAAAAGTCAATCGTACAGCAAGTGGACGAGCTTTGGTTTCGCGAACGGTTACAAATGAGTGCAATGTCTGGGTTCAACGACAGACTGAGGTAGGGATGACACTCCACCGCCATAGTACTGTGAGTATCACAGAACACATCCATCGGACTTCTTTACTCCAGGAAGGGAATTTCGTCGTTTTCCTCCACCACGGAGATATCTCGCTGTGGGACACACGTAGCCCAATGGCCGTCGAAGTTGCTCGCTGTGAATACAAACTCCGAGGCAAGCCGCTATGTCTCCTCGTAATCCCAGAGACGGAGCCGGGCGGTAGACTCGTGCATATCGCGACCATCAGTTCCGAGATGAAAGGTGTTTGCTGGGAGGTTCGACTGCCGCTCCAAGACAGAGATCCTGTAACCGGTCGTAAGCTATCCAGTGTGGCGCACCTCACGAATGGCGCATACGCCAACGGCCACCCTGAAATATCGATGGGGCAATTCTCCACATTTGATCTTGGTTCTGGGGATGATCTTGCGTTTGTGCTTCCCGTTGACCCTGCTGGCTCAGCCCCAGTCATCTCTGGCTTCTTAGATACATTCGCACGCGATATTGCCATCTCTTACACAAAATCTGGTGTCATCAAGGCATGGACTGCGAGAGTAAATACCAAAGATCGAGAACTGGAGTGGCTGCAAACTTCGACTGTGGACACTAGCATCTCAAACCCTTCCTTGGCAAGCGGAACTTCGATACGCAAAGCTGCACTAGTAGATGAAGAGAAAACGACCTTGACCATCTGGAACACCAGGAGTGCTCAACTAGAATACGAGGAAACATTCAAAGGCAACGGAAACATCCAAGATCTAGATTGGTCTTCCACGCCTGATAATCAGTCCATCCTCGCAGTTGGCTTCCCGCATCGTGTCATTATATACGCTCAACTCCGATACGACTATATCAACACTGGCCCGTCGTGGGTTCAGATAAGAGACGTGCGCATCAGAGACATAACACCCCATCCCATTGGTGATTCAGTCTGGCTGGGAAGTGGCAATCTCATTATTGGCGCCGGGAATCAGCTCTTCATTCAGGATGAGAACGTTGAGGTTTCTGAGGGGCTGTTTCCTAGCTTGCGCACAATATCACGCAAGACTGCTACCATCGACATATTCACAGCAGTGAGCCGACTCAATGGTCCTCTGCCTATCTACCATCCGCAGCTTCTCTCTCAGTGCGTGCTGGCTGGGAAGTTGATGCTGGTGCAGCGCATTTTGATCACGCTTTACCAGAAGCTCAAGTTCTTTTCTGAAGGCGACGAGCTAGACAGTTTCCTTGGGTTCTCATCTGAGGACTTCTCCGAGGATTATGAGGTACGCCAAGTCCCTTTATTCCTCGACAAGTCAGATAAGCTAACGCCCAGCCATAGGCCCAAACAACTGCCACGAAAAAGGAGATACACTCCTCGTATGCCGACTTCTCCAATGACGACGACTCGCCCACTTCTCTAACCGAAGAACTCGCAGCAAATCTCACTGAACTCCTTACCGAAAAGAGAATCCCACTTCTCTCATCCCGCGCACAATTCCATCTCGCAGACATCATAGAATGCGTAGGCATGGTAGAGAAGCACCGTCGTTCAATTGACTCTAACGCCGGCCGCTTCCTCCTCTTCTTTCGCCAACACGTGCTATCAGACGAGCAAGCCTCCCCAATATCCTGGCGCGAATGCGTCTGGGCGTTCCATTCGGAAAGTCAGGATATACTCGTTGACCTCGTATCCCGCCACTTCAACGGGAAGATGCTTTGGCAACATGCAAAAGAGAGTGGAATTTTCGTTTGGATGACAGATATCACTGCTCTCCGAGGTCAATTCGAAGTTATAGCCCGTAATGAGTACACTAAATCCGATGAAAAGAACCCCGTAGACTGCTCACTGTACTACCTCGCTTTGCGCAAGAAACCTGTGCTTGTAGGGTTATGGAGGATGGCAACCTGGTCTCGTGAACAAGGAGCAACTCAACGTCTTCTGGCCAACAACTTTGCAGAGGCGAGGTGGAAGACCGCTGCCTTAAAGAATGCGTACGCTCTAATGGGACGACGCCGATTCGAGTACGCGGCTGCGTTCTTCCTGCTCGCAGACCATCTCGCCGATGCAGTGAACGTTCTACACGGTCAACACGGCGACACGCAGTTAGCCATCGCAGTAGCACGCGTCTATGAAGGCGATAATGGACCCGTATTAACTGCCTTCCTAAAAGAGAAAATCCTTCCACAGGCCGCTCGCGACGGCAATCGATGGCTAGCAACCTGGGCGTTCTGGATGATCGGGCGCCGGGACAACGCCGTACGATCTCTCGTTACTCCACTTACCACCCTACTCAGTCCACCCGAAACACCTAATTTCAAGAGCAAATGGTACTTCACTGATGACCCCGCACTCGTGGTACTGTACAAACAGCTCCGCGAGAAGAGTCTGCAGACCCTCAAGGGAGCGATGGGTGTTGCAGCAAGAGAGGAGTGGGAGTTTGTGCTTCATACTGCAGGGCTTTATACTAGGATGGGCTGTGATCTTCTCGCTCTCGACTTAGTGAGAACGTGGGAATTCTTGGCCCCGGCTCCGAAGAGCCTAGGCTTAAATCGTGGACCCCTTTCTCCCGCCATTGAAGGAAAGTCAAGCAGCGGGCTTCAAGCGATGAACCTTGACTTCGATCCCCGCCAGCTGCTTAGGCGGAGGAGTTCGTTGGTCGTCGCGGATCTGCCGGCTAGGGAACATGTTGCGCAATCCCTTAACACACTAAGGGTGGAGGAGGACAGCGAAGAGACTGACGAAGAGGATAAGCCTGACGGGAATGCGGGGGTGGAGAAAAAGCCGCCCGAGAAGAAGCCAGAGGAGAAGAAGAAACCGCCCCCTACGCAGTTCACGGAGCCGGATGCTGGGAGTTTGTTGGATGCTTTCGGGTTTTAGGCTTAAGGTGTAAGTTGAGAGCAGGAAATATGTATAGTGTATGGCATGGTATAAGTCTTGGAGATTTGCAACTGGGTACGCTGGGTCTTGGGGCATAGCATGGCGTTCTTGATGCTTGTCTATTAGTTGAATGGAGTGAGGTTTCAATTATATTATTTACTCTTGAGATATACGCGTCCCAATGTGTTTCCGTTGCTTGTGACAGACGTACCTAGCTACTAAACAGGGTTTAAATAAAAACACAATTTTCAAAGGCGTTATATCAGAATAACCCATTAGCTTCTATTAATTATTAGCACACTGTTTAATGTTGTTAAGAACACACTCTTAAACCATACAAAGAAATATTCCAGAGTTTAAAATTGCCAAAGATTTGCTATTAATTGGGGAGATCTAATGTCGAAAGTAGGCTGCTATGTGTTGTACTGCTTTGATTAGCTTCACTAAAATTAAATATCCCACTTCCTCGCAACGCTATCGTAACAAAGTAAGCTCCCAGTCATATAATAACGCTATTTCCAATGATATGCTACCATCCTATCGTCCTTCATATCTAATCTCCTAACCTATGGAAGAGCATTCGACTGGGGTTTGATGTCCTGAAAGTTCATAAACTACTTGATACATTGTGTCTAGAGTATTCAGTACCCTTAATTGTCTTTAAGAATTATTGGAGAGGTTGGAAATGGATCTAATAGTAATTATGGCGTTGTAGGTTGTGCAAGGCTTTGTAATGAATTTGTTAGATGACGATAGGAGCATTGCAGTTGAAGCGTTTATGCGTCCTGTATAGTGACGATGATGATGCTACTACTAAATCTAATATCAGCGATTCGTGAGAAGAGATATATGAGCGTTTGTGTGTTCACTTTGCATGAACTATACAGCACCCATGTTGGGGTTTCAATTGCTTGTATGAGTTTGCAATCATGTCAGACTCATTGTTTACTGGAAGAACACTCACTGCCTAACGCATTCTACAAACATATAAAAATCTTTCAAGCCTAGGAAACACACAAAATTCAGTCGCCCAGATTAGGGTTACAGGCGTCTTTTAATCTGTTCCAAAATCAACCGTTGGATCAGTCCTGCATGTCTTTTGGAACCAGCCAAAGTTCCGAATCCGGACAGTCTAGACCTCGTGATCGACAACTTCAATGCAAGAGGGAATCATGAACGGGCTGCTAGCGCGGTTTGTGTGGCTTCCACATACTCCAGCGCCCGAACAGTCTGGGAGCCACATGTATGAGCTCTGTGTATGGTTAGTCCACAGACCTCGCTGTGGCTAGTGAAAGGCACGTGATTCTGAAACCGCCTGGTTTTAACTTGTAAATTGACAAGTTTTTATAAGAATTCTAGTCTGCATAAAGCAACAGGCTAGCAGTACATGGGAGGGCTTTTTATCAAGAAAGTGTTGTAGTCGAGTAAGATCAAGCCATACGCGAAGGCTTTATTGGTGGCGTCAAAAGCACCAATCGAGTTTTCTTGTATCCCACGCAAGATTGGTTGTATTTCTGCCTCTTATCATCCGGCAGCTTGTTGCAATGTATATCTCTCAGCTGTTCGCACCGTTATCATAGAAATTCCCCACAGCCTTGTCCATCTATTCTGAAATTCACGGCCGACTTTTTTTTCCCGCAACGATGCGCCCCAAGAGCTTATTTTTATCTATACTAAAGTTCCTCGTAATTATATGCATTGCTATTTCCAGCTCAGTGTTTGGCTTAGAGATCAATGAGTTTCCAAAATTAGTGGAAGGGGGCAAAACCTATACTTTCACGTACAGCCCTGTGTCCGACACTGTAGGTCTTTACATTCGCATTTACGATACAAAAACATCAGCTGAATAGCGGCATTAGCCGACCACATTCATATTGAGGCAAGGTGACACCGAGGATCTGACTGATGTTTCGATACTCACAAGTACAATTTATCCTACAAATTTGATCGGTGCAGTTCACTAACATTGCGAAGCTAGCGCGACTGGCGGCGAGTTTTCCTGGACTGTTTCACAAGACATACCAAATGCTCAGGACTACGCAATTGAGATAAAACAAGGATCCCTCGTCAACTACATAGGTCCAATCGCGTTGACAGGAAGTAATGATGGTTTGGCTTCTAGTATGGTTAGCGTGGGAGATATTTCAGCGCCTACCCCCATTCCCACCTCTCTAGGAACCCCTCCCGTGTTGGAGATATCTTCAACACTTCCTCCAAATCAATTATCTACTGCCCTAGTAGATACACCAACAAATCCGACCTCCTTACCACCTTTCTTCACGCAAACACGAACTACATCTCTAGAAAGCCTCACCTCGGGTAAACAGACAATTCTACCGACAGGCTCACAAACAGCAGCTGCCGCAGCTTCAACAAATCAAATTCTTAGTACAGTCGCTAAAGCTGGCATAGGGATAGGAGTGGGAATTGCGGGACTAGCCCTTGCTTTAGGGGCGTTCTTGTTAGGTGTTTCTGCAAGGAAGAAGAACAAAGCTACTCAGCACGATGATAAAGAAGCTGGAAATCTTGGTGGGAAACCGGAGATGGATGGCAAGGAAGTACTGAAAGAATACTCAAACATCGATGCCACAAGGCCTGAACTTGACGGTCTCGAGAAGCAAGCACAAGCAGTATCCAACCCCACAGTGGTAGAGATGAGGGCGGAACCTAAGATTGCGGATCTCGATTGGCAAACTCCTACTACAGCTTCACCACTCGTGGGTTCAGTTGGTCTGGGTAGCGAACCAGGAAGAATGGAGCGCGATTCTAAATCGAATCATGCGTTACCCTTAGAGCTCCCAGAACAACTACCCCCACACAAACTCCCAAATACCCAAGATTCCACGAGAATTGGATCTGTTCCATCGGCTGAGCTCGCTCGTCAAGATACTTATGATGATCCTCGACTTGTCCAGAATCCGTGGGCCTAACACCCAGTTCAAAGAAGCAACTTAGCACGCTAAAATACATGTATCAATAAGATGGTTTGGCGCACTGTGTTGACTTATAAAATAAGGAAAAGAAAGGAAACGGCAGGGATACATGTCGAACGCGACAATTTTCTTCACATCGTCTCCGACTGCCGTAGATATTCAACTCTGCAACTACAAGTCGCTATCATGACTACCATCAATGCTGGATATGTTGAGTTCGTCAACGCAAGCAAGCCTTTGGTCGGACACACCAATTGGACAAACCTACAGAACAATGTTACACATGTCAATCATCATTCTAGTCTTATTGTAAAGCGAGCCAGTTAAGTTGTATTTCTCACTAGATACTAGCTCCCTCTCATGATAGGATAGCTCCGCTTTATCGTCTCGAGACATTGGATGCAGAAAGACCTTTCATTTTAGGTTACTTATGACAGGAAATGCAAGCAAAAATTACATAAGGGGTTATTTACTAGTATGATAAGGGAGAAAGAATCTTGCCATGTGTGCCACTTGATTTCACCGTGTATTATTGCATTAGTCTTTATTGGACCCTACTGCACCCTATATACAGTAGCATACGGAGCCCTGAGCTCCGTACGGCGTCCTCACTCTTACAATATACTAGGTTTCTACCGTGGTTGACTGTCTTCGCTCTACGTGACAAATCTTGGTATTGCTGCTCAAAGTATAAATAATTTTGGAAAGATATAATAGAACTTATCAACCCCTGTTAAATTTATGAAAAATCAAATTCTTAACTACTCCTTATAATGATTCTTAAATTATCTTCTCCAACTTCTTTAGGCGCCGAACATGTTAATATCCCCTACAGACCAATGTAGGGACTAGGTATGCTAAGTACGTGATTTAAGCTGAATGTTTTTAACAGTTTGCACACGTACTATTGCACATAAGCTATAAGAGGAAATCTAAAATATTCTACATAAATTATCAGAGTTCGGTGCCAAACAAGGGTGGTAGTAGTAGACGATTTTTTTTTTAACATAATAGAAAAACAATCGCAAAAGTTCAGGTACTGTTAGTTAGATTGTGAATAGTTATGCGAACGGCGGGGTGCAAAACCTTTGAACTGAACGGAAAGTCCCGATCACATGACTTTGATGTAAAAATAAAAGTGCCGCCTAATATCTGGAAAGCGTTTATGAACTAGACTTTCTATAGCATTGAGTTTCTCTTGCAGGAGCATACGTTATAGTCTTCTAAAAAACTAAGACGTATAGCGCAGCTACATGGCAAGGATCTTAGCTAATCAATTAGTCGCTTTTCCTGTACAATGAGTTAGAAAAAAAGTCTATCAGGTTTGAAAAGGTGTCTGTAAGGGTGATTTTAGCCGTGCAAAGGTAATCTTAAGAGTGTACAGCTAACAGGGTCTTGTCCTTGGCACTAGCATGCGACTGTGTGTCTGAGTTTTTCTGAAGATCGTAAGTGCTCGGTGTGCTATATGTACACATACCTACCTGTGTCTTCTACATCAGACAACCTGCTTATTTCTTTTGTGAATACTGTCACGTAGAGCGAGGGTAGTCAACCATAGTAGAAACCGAGTGTATTGTAGGAGTGAGAAAGCCGTACGGAGTAGAAGGCTCCGTAGACCACTATGTATAAGCTATGGAAAAGAGACTAACTGAAATAGTACATAGCTGAATAGAGCGGTACACGTGACAAATACGTCTGCTGTATGGCGAGTTTGGCAACTGATTTTTGAGCAGTCACGGCGTGAACTTGCTCACACGAATTTTTTACAATTACGATGACAATAATCTGGCTGGTCTAAAATTTCCCTCTGCGCAATTCCAAAAGCTCCGAGTATCTCTCCTGTTGTATTCGCCTAATCTCGAACAGACTCTGACTTTGGTTCTCCCATGACTGCCTCGGTTGTGTGAAATCAATATTTAGAGTACTCGTATCTTCGTACACAGCCATTTCCACATCGTTTTCTGATTTGACAGTTAGCACGTACCTGATTGATGTCGGTAGGCATATACGTACGTCTATAATTGCTGTTAATCAGTGTATTGCGTATCGTGAACCAGCGCCACACCAAGCCAAAGATCGTGCAGAAGAGGGTGAAGATAAGGCCGGTCAAGGTGATGAGGGCCTCTTTCGACCAGCCCGTAGAAGCCATTATCAAATGTGTATGCTTGGAGTGCAAACTTGGTTCAGTAAAAGCCCGAAGCGCAGATTGATATGATTGGGTGTATGATGAACGGTTGAATAGTCCGATGCGCTGTGATTGGACGTTGACTTGGACGGTAGCGAGGCGGGAAGCTTACAACCTGAGTGCACGTGAGGTGGGAACCAAAAAGCAGAGTTATCAAGAAATGCGAGTGCTTCGCAAGAAACAAAGATGTGGAGTTGAATACATCTCACTTCAACCTGGGACAAGTCGTCTTAAAGAGCTTCACTGATGGTGAGATCGTAGACATGTAAATGCGGTATGTGGCCCGTGCTGATACCGGTATAATAAAACAAAGAGGTTGATGATGAGGAGACCGGATGGAGCAGCTGAGGGCGGGGGAAGTGGGTGGGGGAAGTAGGCAGCATCCATCACCACGCCGGAAGGCTAGGAGCTCAGCCAGCCGAGCAAATCAGCGCATCCGCCCGCCGCGCAGCTTGGGTGCATAGCCCTAATTGCCGAGATGTCGAAACAGCATATGGCACACCTCACCGGTTGGCCTGGACGATCGCGCTTATAAGTTTACTATTGTAAGGTTCACTCGAGACGGCCCGATTGCGCTTGTAAAGTCTGACCTGTACTTGCCCTCACCTCCACCCCCGTAGCTTCCCTTCCGATCCCACTGAGCCAGATGGTGGGGCTGCCCAAGGGCCCTGATCTTCCATATCGGCTTGGCAAGAGGTGCTTAATCCCTTCGTCAGCTTTTCAACGATTCTGAGACTCTGGTCACTGGCCACGCGGTGTTTTGACCCTACATCGCCAGCCCAGCCCAGCAGTTTCTTTGCCTTCCCAGGGTGCTTCGCCTGCCCAACCAGCCGTTTCTACTCTTCCCCCGTTAGCCAAGCGGCAGCAAGACACCCATCTCATCATATGTCGCAAGCCTAGGCAGCGGTTCTGCGTCCAACGTCGCCAGCCCTCGTACTACGACCTTTGTGGCATTCTGTGCAGTCGCCATTGCTTTCAGGCTAGCCCACTGACAGGTCTCTTATAGTTAGCCACTTTACAGCTGCGTCAGTACTCATATTCACATTTATGGCAAAACGCCGCCATGTAAAGAAGGTACAGCGCCAGGATGACGACGAGCGCTCAAACATTAACCTCGGAGCCTCTAATTGCCAAGACTTGGATAAGCGATGCGCGAGTGTTTTCAGCATTTCGAGCATGCCATCCCACGGGAGTCTTCTTGCGCCAATCTCCCACACTATGCTGCTGACTACTGTCGATTCCATGGCCCTCTCTGTCATTAACATCCTATCTACCACTAAACCACAACAGAGAATCGGGTGAGATTGAAGGGCATAAACGCATGGACTCGAACTTGACAGTTTGCTCAACGCAAGCTTACAATTCTGTCTCATACTCAGTCTCCTATTTGCAGTGTGCCAAAAAATGCCTAGTATCGTGCAAAGGAAGGGGGTGAAGAGTCCGACTGGTCTAACAATAGCTTCTTTTGACCAATCCGAAGATGACATAGTGGAGAACAAGCCTTGAAGTCATCTCGAAGTGAAGAACTGTGTCCGCGCAAGTCAGATGTAAAGTCGAATATCGTGCCACCAACGATCGGTATACGAAACTGTAACCGTGAAAGACAACTAAAAGCGTTGAAAAGGATTGGAGTATGGATGTTCGAGAAGCACGATGATAATGTGGTCGAGATCTGAAGTCAGAATTTGCATTGGAAGCAGTTCGCAATGGTTTGCAAAGCTGTGTGCATCCCTCTCTAGATGTTTGGGAAACATTCTTGGAGCTGTCTAGCCTTAGTTGCTGATTGACTTGTTTGTGATTTTGCAACATGTAAGTAACATAAAAAAACGACGGGTGTACGATTTGATAGCGAAGAAAGCAAAATCTCGTCTGTGATGCTTAAGAAATTGGGTTGCAGGCTACTACATATCCATTTTAGTTGTGAAATAAGTACTGTGGTGTTACCATGGGGCCTATATCCGAGTTTCTTGTGCCTGGAAAAGTTCGGCTGAGGTGAATTCTCTCTGTAAGAGACTCATCCCTGTATAGTGATGCGTCCGTGCACGACTTGCGCCGTCCGCGCATCCCTGTAGCGATATGTCCGTGCACGACTTGCACCGTCCGTACGTGCAGTGATGCGTCCGTGCACGGGTTACGCCATCCACGCAAGCTTCTTTTTATAAGCGTCCCAGCTACAGTTGAACTTCAGCATCAAAACATAGTTTCTCTACACGTTTTCCTTATATACTTCACCAAGTTAAAAAACATAGCAGTCATCCAACTTCATAATATACTCCCAACGTTTTCAAAAGCCTACATACAGTTTTCCATCAAATTAAATCGTCTTCTCTATCCTGATCCTTCGCATCATCGTTTTAGAACACCCTAGGTACCTAGTGTGCTCAAAACTCGAATTTTTTCCCACCACAATGCCATCAAGCTGGTCAAAAGAGGCTCTTATTACCCTCATTGGGCTTCTCTTCACCCTTTTTTGCACCACTACTGGACTGCTATGGCGAGCGATACGTAAAAGAACAAATCGTTCTCCCAAATGTAAATAATTCCCCAAGTAACTATACATACAAAAGCATATACTGACCTCTATTACAGGTCGCGACTTCGAGTTAGGTTTCAGAGAGATTATTGCCCCAAGCATCCATTATCGTGAAGAACCAAGTGGAGGACCAGCTTCGATACGGGGTTCATTTGATGAGGTTGTTATACCTGTGATTTTGGAGAGTCGAGGTCTACAAGAGATCCGAAAGATGCAGCAAGAAAGATACTCGGAGCTTTTGGAGCTTCGAAGAGGGATCTTTTGATATAATGGGGCAACTATGGTATAGGTCGTGAATCACATGTTAGGTGGCTTTTTAATCTGAGTTCATAAGTTTATAGGATTGTAATAAAGCCATACCTTATAAGAAACATAGGAAAACTATTCAGCGAATATTAGTTGCGTTCTTCAAAACTCGGGAAGTGTGACCTTACTGCCTACTTTATCTAAAGAAATGTATACTATATGTCTCGTCACCAGCCAAGTCTCTGATTCCTATATTATTGCTACAATATGTTTTATGATTAGGCTAAGAGTGTGCAAAGCCGATTGAACGCAACAGGCGGCGTCAGTTCTTGATCGAAATCGAAGTGGGACCCCAATCCTACTCCTGATTATTATTTATGACTATGGTGAGCCTGCACTTTGCAACGAACGTAATTGTTGTCACTACATGCGCATGTAAGAATACACTCTGGAACACTACAGCCATAAGACCAAACCTACCCAAGCCTTGCACAGCCGTCCTAGGAAAGACCAGGTTCCACAATAATCAAACTTAGTGCAGCGCCTTTGGTCCCTATATCCTCCATACTCCTTGAAATTCAGTGTGTTGTTATAAATGCACCTGATCATTAGGCCTTTTTGCTGGTAAGCATCCTTATATTAGTTCAACTTTGTAGGCTTTAGAACTCCTTAATGTTATTTGGATCGCTGTTGTCTCGAAACCATGTATCTCTTCTCGCAAATGGAACGGTTGTAGGATATATAGGACGGTGGTTTGATTTTTTGACCGAACAATACACCCTCGTGCCGGATCCATTGCGCGCCGTCCAATTATAAAAACATTGGAGGGCGCCAGACGAGCTGAAAAATTATCCCAAGCTTTGTCCTTGATTAACAGCCGGGTATTTCAAAAGACACGGCAACTTAATTACCTCCCGCGCATTCGGGCCCTCGAAGATCTGTTGATCACATTCCTACTGAAAACTCTTTTCTGCACTTTGTAGGCGTTGCATGAAAGATGCGGGTGGGGCAAATCTATCAGTTAAACTGATCATTCGCTAGTGAAGTATACGCCTGGCATCTCTGACCCAAGGTTTTGGTAAAGGGTTCCCTAAGATTTGGCCCATAGGTGGCATTCATGCATCTGTTCTATTCAGGTTCCGACTGGTACTTGTGGTCTTCATCTTCGCAATCACACTTGTTCATGTTATTTAGAGAATATGGATCTTCCTCGTCCTCCTTATTCTAACAAGCATGTTCAACATTGCCCTGGTTCGTGACAACATTCAGATTCATAACGATGGATTGAATGTCACAATTTCAAGTGTCAGTAAAGCTAGCGCTCGAATCGAATGACGAATGAAAGATATACGGCAGTGGTAGGAAAGAATTGTGATGATAGAACGATAAAATGTCTTTTGACACCACTCTGTCTACTGAGGAGTGACTCTGGTTGGGCTCATATGTGCCTATGACCCATAATCATGTGAGTCTTGAACGTTGGAATGCTGAGATGAGTGTTAGGAGTGATACAAACACGGCGAACCAGTAGATCGATGCATCGGCCAACCTAGTTTTTAATGCGTTATTTAAAACATCGTAACACTACTAGTTATTGCAGTCATTATTAGTCCACTATGTTAATTTGATCAAAGAGAATGTTCAAAGAGCTGTATTCAAATGTAGGCAGAAAGCAGAGCCTCGAGCTTACCCTCTATTGTTCCAGCGTAATTACTAGCGCTTTTACTCACCTCACAGCATACTTGTGAAGAGCGGTTTGAAGGTATCCGCACAGTCGCGCCGTAAGGTATCATTTGGGTAGAGCTAAGTATCGATACAAAGTGCAGAGATATTCCAAGCAACTCAGTTGACCTGATCAATGAAAGATCAAGGCTCGTACAGAGCTCAGAGTCAAAAATGAGATGCGGAACTGCGACGAAGTCCCAAGACCTTCAACGCCATATCCTACATTCCTCAATTCAACACCCACCCAAGACCTTTATACCAAGCTTCCAGCATCCGTAGCCTCGCTTTTCACGACGCTCGGATACCTCGAACAGTATGTATCGCACCCATGGCCCCGCTTCTAGAACGGCTTCGAGATGTCTATGGTTTGGTCGTGAAGCATCTGGAGTCCCATAGCGTCCTTGACCTGCTGCTCAGTCCATTCATCCTCCACCGGCCACTTCCCACTCTTCCTCAACACCGTGACGATTTGCTCGCGGAACCACCACCAAGACGGGAGAACACTCAAGCGAGCAAGAATGCGCAGCTTGAAGGTAGAATACTGTGACGAAAGGGCGCATATTTGCTCTGAAGTCGAAAGGATATGAAGTCAGGATGATTCAATGGGTAAAAGTACAACAGAAGAGTGGGCACGTACCATACGTCTTTGGGTTCTTCATCATTTGAACTTCCCATAATTGACAGGCTATCTTGTCAATGGATCCTGTGTCGAACCTGAATTGCGGCGGTACCTTGCCATTGAAATAGCTTGCGATTCCCTGGTTGATGAATCTCTCGTCATGAAGAGTCGGGCCCATCGGGTCTGATGCCATGGGTGATGTCGCGCTCGAACCAAGAACGGGGGTGTTGACACGGCTGTTGTTTACTGCGGGGGACTTTCGACCGCCTTGCACTGAGCGTGGAGATGAAGTCTGAGATGTGGGCGGGAGCTGGGTAGGCTTGTACTGGAAGAGAGGATCGACGCTTCCACCAGTTCCACCGCGAAGTTGCGCGACTTGCAGGGGAACTGGTCCCCGACCTGGGCGCCCCATAGGGGACTGCTGTGATTGAGGGCGGGTTGATGGCGAGCGCTGGTCTTGTAGAATTGGGGGAAAAGCTGCCATCTTCGGTATGTAACCGATTTCGCTGTTCATAGTAAAGATATTCTTCGGATACTGATTGTTGCTATCGGGACCCTAGAATTGTATTAGTAATTGGAGACCTCGCGGACTACCCATAAGTGCGCAATAACGGGATGTACGACTTACCGCGACCTCTTGCTGCAGTATATTCGAGAACTCCATGAAGTCCTCCTCCGCCTTCATCTTTTCGAAATCCTCTTGCGCCTTCCTCGTGGCTGTCTTGGGCGTCGGTGGTGCCTATCGCAGCAGTTAGTGGGGTTGCTTCAAGGAGGAAGTAAAAGAAATGAACTTACTCCGCTGGTGTGCACCTTCTTGATATTGGCGGCAAACGGAGCCGTCATCTCCACGTTGCCCACCGCTGCAAACATTTGAGCAGTTGGAACCTCGGGCTTGTTGATCGAGACTCCTTCTCTCACCGCACCCTCGCTGGTCACGATACTGCTGCCCTGAGACACACTTGCCTGCGCGGCATCTTCATGGTGATCGCCAGCTTGGAACTCGTCCGTCGCTACTGCCTGCATCTCACCTACCTCAGGCACTTGTCCGTTCTCCTTGGTCACCTGAACCTCACCTCCCTCCGTCTCCACCTTGACGTCCTTCATTACTTGTATCTCACCTCCATCCGCGGTCTGCACCTCACTGCCATCCATCTCAATGTCCTCGTTATCTTCCGCTAGTTTGCTTACCTTTGAATTTTTGTCCTTCGCAAGCAGCTTCTTCCTCTGCTTCTCCTCGTGCGCCTTCATCGACAACTCCTGCATCTCACGCTGTATTTGCTCCTCGGTGTGCACTACAGGAGGGTCCCTCTTCTTCCTAATCGGTGTCTTCTTGGGTTCAGTCGCCTTCGCGGTGGCCAGCTTCTTCGGCTCTGCCTTCTTTGGCCCAGCCTTCTTCTGCGTGGCAGCGCGCTGTTATTCACTTTTTAGCAGACTCACTCTTTGGTGGTGGGCTGGGAAGTGGCAGCAAGTACCTTGTTGGTTGCCATGATTGTCGTATCCTTGCTGATTGATGTCACTTCAAGTGGTGGATGTGGTATCATCAACGTGGTGGTTGTTGGTTTAGAAGTTTGCGAGGCGATTGGAGTTTGGAGGGCGCAAAGTCAGGCAAAAGCGCTTGTGGCAGTGAAGGTGAAAGAATGACGAAAACCAAAAATGGAGATTGGACAAGCGAGGAAGTTGGTGAAAGGAGAAATTGTCAGTATGCTTGCGTGTTCGGTTCGGATCTGCTTGTTAGATAACGGGATTGGAAAAGCGCAGCTCGTGTGAGGGTGCGAGAGTGGTTGAACGAGGCACGATGGAGATAGAAGTTGAAAGAACACCATGTAGACGGAGGTAGGACGTGAGCGACTTGTGAAGGACATTGGGAAGTGCCAAAGAAAGTGTTTCGCCTCCATGACTGACATAACTGAGATACACGTCTAACCAGGTTGTTCAACCTGAGTGGGACTTGATATTGACGTACTATGTCTCGACAGTGGGATATATGCAAAAATCTGACCAAAACCTGGTCGGATATGATATCTGATGTTTGACAATGAAAAAAACAGTATGCACAATGAGATGGGAATCAGTCATGACAGAGAAATCATGACCATAGAAGATGTGAGATATGAAAACTATTCAGAACCATACTTATATTCCCCATGACCAGCCCAGAGGTGTACCGTCAGGCTCAGCTCCAGTGCCATACCCTGTGACAGCGTCATATGCAAGCTGCTAGGTGAACCCTACCAAACGCCATGCAAAACAATCAAAGACAAGCTTTATGTCTCGCCTACCCATTACGCTATCAAGTGTCACCAGCTAAGGCCTAACCTCGTCCTCTGATAAGTCGTCCGCGCTTTTTGGGTGGAGGAGCCTCCTCTTCTGACGGCTCCTCTTCTGACTCGATGTCCTCCTCCTCAAGCATAGCATCGAGATCTTCATCAGCCTCCTCCACCTTTTTGGCTGGCTTTCTGCTTAACCTCGCCTTCTTTGCTCGCTCCTCGGCCGCCTTGAACATCTCCTCCGGTGGTTCTTCGCTCTGCCTCTTCTTGCCTCGTTTGGGTGCATACTTGGCCTCCAGTGCGTCCAGAAAGTTGCCACCGCTGCGAGACTTCTGCCTCTGAGCGATCATGGCCGCTAGACCTGACATTCCAGTATCTTCGCTCATTTTGCTCTTGGGCTTAGACTTGGCTTTGCCATTTTTTCCCTTGGCCTCCGCATTAGCAGCACGCTTGTCGAAGTCCGCCTGCCTCTTCCTCTCCGCGGCCTTTGCCTTCTCCCGTGATGCAGGATCCTTATCTCGCTCATACTCAGGATACGACTGAACAGTCCCCTTCTCGATCTCCTCGTCGATAATTTGTATGAATCGATCGTCATCGTCCAAAATATCGGACAACATGACACACTGATAAATAGCATTGAACCGACCTCGGAACTTGGTGTATGTGTTGAGCAAATCTCGCCGCTCCTCGGCAGAGCCCTTGTATGCATTCCGTGTCTCCTGTATTTTCTCCTTGGTGACGAGCTCTGCAAATTGCTGGCGGTAAAATTTGAGCCAGTCGAAGTCGTCGTCCCCATCCATGGTCTCAGATGTGCTGCCCGTGAGATCGTACCGCTTGCGGCGTTTGTCGTCGGAGAGTACGGCATAGGCGAAGGCAATTTCTTGGAATTTCTTGTTCGCTGCGGTCTTGTCTGTCTCTTGCGATTTATCTGGGTTGAGGTCAGCCAGAGTGTTCTGAGATGTTGAGAGTGTCGCAAACCTGGATGGTGCTGGAGCGCCAACTTGCGATACGCCTTCTTCACCTCATCTGCAGTCGCCTCGGTCTTGACATTCAGCACAGCGTACGGGTCGATGCTCGGTGGTGAATCGTCCATCTCATCTCCGTTGTCCTCGTCGTTAAAAAAGTCGTCGTCTTCGAGCTCACGGTCCTTCTTTTGTCGTCGTGCCATGGTTTTTATTTGCTGTGGGGTTGTGGAGATGAGCGAGACGGTGATTGCAGAAGAGAGTGAGAGGCTAGAAGCGCAGGTAAGGCAGCAGCGTCGAAGAGATACGATCGCGTTAGAGTGTGTCGTCGAAAACGCGACACGCGTGCCTTATCGATAACACCACCCTTGTAGCTCTGCCATACTTGCGCCACACCTTCACCCACTTTGCGTTTTGCGAAGTACGAAGCACCCTCCCACCACAACTTTCTCATCTAAACCCATATCACCATGCCTCTAGAACACTTCCCCCCTGAACTTGCGGCAATTCCACCCCAACCTCCAATAGATCCCAAAGATCACGACACGTATATGCGACTCGCACTAGATCAGGCCCAAGAATCACCCCCCAAACCCTCGAACTACCGTGTGGGTGCCTTGCTCGTAGATGCAGATACCGGCGCTATTTTAGAGCGGGGATATACTCTCGAGCTTGAAGGCAACACTCACGCGGAGCAGTGCTGTCTTTCTAAATTTGCTTCCGCACATGACTTGCCTGAGGAAAGAGTGGGCGAAGTGCTTCCACCAAATACGGTAATTTATACGACTATGGAGCCTTGCAATTTGAGGCTGAGTGGAAATCTGCCTTGCGTGGGGAGAATCATCAGAACAAAAGCAAAAGATGGAAGTCCGGCGTTGAAGAGAGTCTACATTGGGGTTAAGGAGCCCGAGAAATTCGTTGGGGAGAACGAGGGTAGGAAGAAACTGGAAGAGCATGGGATCGAAGTTGTTCACGTTCCGGGATTTGAAGAGGATATCTTAAGGGTTGCTACGGCGGGACATGAGAAATAGGGTGTTGTAGGTTCAAAGTCAAATCCTTCGTATGCGCACATTCATATTCTATGGGATGCATCACGAAAACTCATGACAGATCGAACTTCGGCATGAAGTGGAGGCCGACTACCGATCACATCGAATTTGAGATCGAACATGCACATGTCGATTCCGCATGTCAAATCCGCAACTGTGTACGATCGCTTGGCGTAGGCATTCCAATGGCGTCATGACTTTGGTTAGCGAATCGCTCCGGAAGTATGACAACGAAGGATGCAGGGTACCTCATAGAAGGGATAAAGAAAGCTCACGTCCAGCTTGATCGTTCATATAAATTGCTTCAAATTCACTTCAATTCATCTTCATGCTTCCACTCCGCCTCAACTCACTCCCAAACACCCTACAAACACTCACCAGACCCGCTCTCTCACAACTCAAGCAAACGCCTCGCATATCAGCAGCAAACATGTCCACCGGCGGTCCCCCCTCAGGTTCAAGTCTCAACATAGAGAACACCAACATCGAAACCGCCGCCGGCGTGTCCCTCTCTGACCAACAGAAGACCATCGTTGGCTCCGTCCTCGACCTCTTCGCTGGCCGTCCCTCGTTGGCAAAACTCCAACTCTGGTCTGACAATGCCACATTTACCGACCCTATCACCATCGCCACAGGTCGGGACAAGTACCAGGCGCAATGGTACGGCCTGCAATCCGCCTTTTCCTCCATCGAACGGCTGCACCACTCGGTCACCAATGCGGGGAACCCCATCCTCATGGACCTCAAGACCAAATACACGATTAAGGGAATCGGGAAGGAGCAGACTATCAGCAGTGTTGTGGCTATCTATCTTGACAGCCAGGGGAAGATTGAGAAGCTGGAGGATAGGTGGAATGGGGAGTTGCCGGATAGCAAGATTGCGAATGTGAGTTCTGTTTTTACTTTGCTGAGCCCGTTTTGGTGGGTCAACTACTGGGGCGGTTGGGCATTCTGGGTATGGAGCTTCACGTGGGAGACGAGGGTTTGGAGGGTGGGTGGATCACCTCTCTTGCTGGCAACATTGACGCATTTCGTTCCATGGGAGCAAACTGCTGACTACTTTGACACAGGCTTTCCGACACTTGAATGCTGTGACGGTCCCGAAGATGATCAATGTGCCCAAGGATGCGGAAGAGGATGCGAAGAGAGGAAATTGAAATTAATCCGGGGTCTAAATTATCTTAATCCAAATCTCATAAGTCATACAATCATGTCTCAATTGCACTCACACTTATATCCCGTGAAACATCCTCCCAAGCGCCAGATGCAAGAATCCGATTACAATCGCCATCCCACATCCCAATGTTCCTAGGCTCGGTATCCCCTCATTCACAACAAGTATCGTCCCGCAGCTTCCTTGCCTCGTAGTCGGCAGTCCAGGCCCATCCATCGTCAACGTGCTGCAGTATACAACACCACCAATCGGAACCACGTTGTAGACGCCCACAGTAGTGGGTGGAGGTTGTACGTACACGACAGCAGTCTGCTGTGCTACCTGCACGGTAATTGTAGTAATGGACGCAGCGTTGACAACCCCACCGCAAGAGGATCCAGCAGGACAGCAGCCGATCAAGCCTCCAGAGTCTGCGGGCACAGCGCATGTATACGAGTTAGGACAACCTGTACATTCTTAGCATGATTTTTTGAGGCCGAGGTGGTCTGACTTACACCAGCTGGGTTGGTTAATACTATTACAACTTATCGAGGCAGTATTAGGGCACACGTTTGCGTTGGTGGTCGTGATTTGTTGGCCATCGGGTTGGACAATGTAGATAGCACCTGAGAAGGGCGCATTGTTCGTATACTGAGGGTCTGCATCTGGGTTTGCACTACAAAGAAAAGGTAGAAAAAGAGCAGCTAGATGTATCGGTGCATGGAGTCTCATTTTGAAGGCAAAGAAAGAAGTGCGAAAAGGAAGAAGCAAAAAGGATCGACAGCTGTCGTGTACCTATCGTGTAGCTGTCGTGTAGCTGTCAAGACAGCGAGCCTTCAAGGCGCAAACTTCAGAAGGGCGAGAGAAAGATGAAAGTAGGACAAAACCGGCTGCAACGCTGGGCTTACCCTTCGTCTTATGACCTGCCCGGACCTTTGTGGAAGCTCCAAAGAAAGCTGGCAGAGCTCCGGTGAGAGCTTGGTCGCAGCCTCGTAGGTCATGACAGCGAGACAGATAGTGGGTCGGCGGGTCCAATAAGCTGGCAGCTTCAAACTCTATACTCGGGCAGGCGTTCCTAGATCTGTGCTGCATATAATCGGGCTGGTCGGCTTGCGGGTCTGCTGTGCATCGAGTTCTGTGCACGGAAACAGCGGTGTTGAGGTGGGATGAGCGCTCTGTTGATTGGGAACCCTTGTTGGGAGCTTTTGCAGCTACCCCTCATCTGGGAACTTTGCTGGCACGACAAAGCCGGATGCATCCCGCAAGAGCCTTGTTTTCTCCCTAGTAAGCTCGCTTGCGGCTTGGGATCCTGAATCGGGAAGGGTGTGCAGATTCGCTGCGTTCCAATCATGTGGAGGTTGAAATACCAAGGTGCCGGGCTGATGTCTTGCACGTGTGATCGTGGGAAGGCGTCAATCCCAGAACGCGTCCCATCTCTCACCCACCAACATCCATCAACTACAGCAATATGATATGTCAACGCATCGATCCGCGTCTAGTTGTCGACTCTATCCTGCATACTGCTTCCGAGCATCGCCTACCTACAATGCCTGGGTGAAAATGACCGCCGCTGATGTGCACGCGCTTCGGTCTGAGCCCGAGTTCCAAAGTAATGCCGGACCAATGTCGAGTACTGAATGTTGTTGACGTGTCATGATCTAGGCCAGCGTATATACTTCCACCTCAACCACCCCATCCGATATGTACGTCTAGTTGGCGTTGTTGTCGCAATCGACGATATCAACCTAAAATACACTGTTCTCACCATCGACGACGGAAGCGGCCAGAACATTGAAGTCAAGATCGTACGGCTTACCCCCGATACATACAACCCAGTGAAAAGCCCATCGAACACAATGATTGACAATGTGAACGTTATAAGCCAGTTCGGAGTCTTCGAGGTGGTGGTGGACAAACAACCACTGGACATTGGGACGGTTATCAAGGCAAAGTGCACCATATCCGAGTTTTGGGGCAACAAGCAGCTCGAGATGAAAAGAGTGTGGGTTGTCACCGATACAAATGAGGAAGCACAGGCGTGGGCAGAGACTGCCGCGTTTAAGCAGGAGGTGCTTGCCACACCGTGGCATATCAGCTCTACGGAACACAAGAGGATCACGAAGGAGATCAAAAAGGAACAGAAGAGGAACCAGGAATATGAGAGGCTTAAGGTTGAGCATGCGGCCAAGAAGAAAGAACACATGAAGGCTAGAGAGGAGTACTTGGCGAAGAGAGAAGTGAAGTCGGAAGCAAAGCGGCGGAAAGAGGAGGTCATGATGAATGCTGGAGCTATGCTATAAGGCTATGTCAGAATTTCACTCTTCTGCTGCCCGATCAAGAAGGCTCAAACATCCGTGATTAATCTGTCAGTGCGAGAGACTGGCATATTGGCACCTAGGTTATGTACAGTGCTTTCGAGGGGCCAGGTAGCAACAGATTAATTGGGACTTTTCTTTTTTATGAGCACAAATCAGGTGTAGTGCTTTTACTACCTGAATCACAAGGCTGACACGACAAGGCTGCCGCCCAGCCATTGTGGCTTCGCTTGTTCGTGATAAAGGTTGCATCACAGCTACTGTACCATCTCGTTTAAACAACTGCTGCGCCTCAACTAAGCCTTCCTCAACAGCACAACATCCTCGCGTCATCCGTCCAGTCCTCTTACTTTTACCTCTCGCACTTGGAAGCATTCTTTGCCTCCCGCATACCATTTGCGCTCTCATGCCATTCTCAACTAGCGCCTCGAGTTCGCAAAAGCCTCATACGAGCATTCCCAACCCAACCAAAGGACAACGGCAACTCACACATCAGCGTTTCCGCCTCAGGGTTGATAGCCTTCTACGACGGTGGTCACAGAAATTTGGCATTAGTGAGCAGTTATGGTCCAGAAACGTTCCGCAGTTCGAATACAAAGCTCTCCCCAAATCTCAAATCATTAGAGTCCTTAAGCTGGAACCTGGAGTCTGGGACAGTCCGATCCGATGCTCATTAAAATCATGCAACCTCGGCAATAACAAGTTATCGTATGAGGCCATATCATACGCATGGGGTACTTCTTCAGAGCGCAAAGAGATCATCTGCGACGGCCGGCACTTTGGCGTTACTACGGGCTTATTCGATGCCCTTCAAACCTTCCGCCAACTCGATCAACCGCGAACCCTTTGGGCCGATGCTATTTGTATAAATCAAAAGGACACCCAAGAACGGAACCATCAGGTGAAACTCATGAGAATCATCTACTCCAAGGCAGCCAAGGTGCTCATATGGCTAGGCCATGAGCAACCTGATACTGTTCGGTCTGGACTAGATGTCGTATGCCGTTTCGTCAATGAAACATGTTCAAAAGTAGAGCAAGATGGTGCGTTGGCAGAATATGCCTTAAGCGACCAAGGCGTAAGATCCCTTAATCGAAGCATATTACCAAAACCCACCGAAGCCGAAGACATGAAATCACTTGGTGCGCTCTTCGGCTGTAGATGGTTTAAAAGACTCTGGGTCGTCCAAGAAGTTGTCCTCTCCTCGGCGGCTACGATGTATTGGGGTAACGCAATCATTGACTTCAGATGGTTGGGCCGCTTTGCATTGGATTTCGGAGATTCAGCTCTCTATTTCGTTTTTCGTCTCCACGACTACTCTGACTCCATGATGGGCATCTTTAACTGCAGCTTCATTTACTACCTCCAGCAATCATTAGAAACGCAAAGCTTCTATTCTATTATGGAATTCACTCAACAATTTGATGTCTCTGACCCACGAGATCGGATCTTTGGACTCCTCGGACTGTACTCTAGCAACTCGGACTCGGACCAAGAGAACTTATTTCTTGAGCCGAACTACAATCTTTCGTTATCAGAGGTCATGGAAGATGTAACCACAAAATTGCTCCTCGACCAGCAGGAAGTATCAGTATTTTCTGAGGTACGACACGGCCATTCCGTTCCTGATGACATGACCTCCTGGATGCCAGACTGGGACAACACAAATTACTCTATGTTAGGAGACAGTTCTCGTAACACGACGTGCGATGTATTGCCTAAAATTTGTAGGCCAACTTGCGACTTTGCGAACTGCTTGACTATCAACGGAGTTGCCGTGGAAAACATACTAGCCATCATGAGTAATAAACTTAACGAATTCAACAACATCAACCAATTAGAAATAACCTTTGCTATATTGTTGAAAACTTTAAGCAAGAGGCTTCAGGAGGAACATGAATATGACACAGTGGCTTGCACCTTTACGGCTGGGTTCTCATCTAAACTTTTCATAATCGACGATCATAGTGCTCACCTTGCAGATTTCAACGCTTTCTTAACATGGGATCTCGAACAATTGGAGCTAGTCGATGGAAATTTTATCCCCAAACTCTCAGGCTTCGAAGACTCTGAGACCATGGCAGCAACCAAGTTTCTTGAAGTCGCCGGGAATGTAACGTTTCGCCGTCAATTGTTCACAACAACGAAAGGGCATCTAGGTCTCGGTCCAGAAGCCATGCAAGAAGGCGATGTTGTTACCGTTCTATTCGGTGGTAACGTACCCTACATTTTACGTCCTGTTGGCGATGACCACTATCGACTTGTTGGAGAATGCTATTTCCATTCCGTCATGGAAGGGCAGGCTATTGAAGAGTGGAAAAAGAGTGGCGAGCCAGCAAAGCAGTTTCACATCTACTGAAGCCGAAACTCAGCATTTACGTCGAACGTACTCTTTCTCAAAGGAGTCTCGAAGCACAGGATAAGCAATTTTGGAGTTCGGGCAGAAGGGTCAGGTGGCTTTGCATAGCATTAGCGTAGTTATCAGAGACCTCTTTTTCAATAGTAGACAATTCTGCATCGGTCTTCGCTTCCTCGACTGCGTACTTTGAAACGACTTGGACCGGCTTCTGGAAGACCACGATAAATGCCAACTCACTCAGGTATACATGCCGAGCGATCCATACGACAAACATTCCTCAACTTTCGCACACATGGTTGAGCAGTTACTTCCACTACCATTCATATTCTGTGTATCTGTACTCAGTAAACCAAATAATATCTTTTCGGCTTCTCTTCTTTGTGTTTTGCAGACTCAGCTAGCTTTTATATAATCTTATCACTTGTATCTTAAGCCTACCTTAAGTATCCTTACCCTCGACACCGTGAATACATTCGGCGAATATCGCGATGTATGTGGGCTGGCAGAGGTTCAAACAAAATCAATGTGCTAAGGACGAATACCACCGAAACTACACTTCCTAAACACTACCTCCCTCCCCATGAACCTCAACCACAACATCAACCTCTGCGTATCCGAATTCAAGACATACTATCTGCTACTAGCCCTAAAGGAACATCTTGGCAATCCTACGTGATTAAGGTAGGGGCCAAGAGGATCCAGTATACTTTGTTAAGTCCTACCGTATCTGGCAGAGGCTGTTGCACGATTATGTTCAATTGTTCCACTGGTGTTGGCAAGAGGGGGTATAAATTGCAATTAAATTTCGCTCTCCTTGTACTCAATTCTACATTAGGACTAGCTCGATCTAGGCAGATACATAAAACTTATTCGCTCGACTTCAGCCTTCCTCGTTTCATAACATTTCGCCACTTGCGCTGAAAGAGATGGCTTCGTTTGCTGCAGAACTACAAGCCCCATATACGCCTCACTCGTGCACCCATTGTCGCAAGTTTATCATAAGTCCGCCTGGCCATCGACAGCCTCGTGCCCAGGACGCAATTGTCTATCGCCTCCCGTACTCTGTATCCGAAGCTCGCACTGCGGCAAAGGAGGGTTGCTCACTCTACAGAGTTTTCATTGGTCTGATTATTGGGCCTGTTAAACGCTCCGAGATTGTTCGTAGCATTTCGAATCACATCAATAGCGACACCGAAGAAGATTACGGAGAAAAGCTGCACGGAGTCAATCTTGTAGTCCAGCTTGCTGAAAGACTTACCAAGCATCCTTTCCGCATAATTATTCAGGGGGAGGGGCGGAACGGTGCAAGGACAGCAACATTGGCTGTATATGAAAGCATTGGTGGTACTATTCATTTAGAAGCCAATGCATATGCAGGTACACAGCTTGCGTATAACCACAGGCAATAGCTACTAATTCCTTAGAAGATGACCCAGCATCTTCCATATGCAACATTCGACCCATCAACAGAAATATAACCTCCGAACACTCGTACGCCACCGCGAGAAGTTGGCTTAGCCAATGTGGGATGAATGATGAGCCAGGAATGCATCCGCTCTGTCCTCTAGCAGAAAACATTAACTTCACACCGACACGGTTGATCGAGGCTCAATGCAGAGCGGATGGTTATTCCGTCAAGCTACGCATAACTCAGCCTGGCGAGATCATACCATACTCTTGTCTGAGTTACTGTTGGGGTGGTGACCAGCCTGTCAAGACTACAAAAGCAACTCTAGACGTTCATCAAGAAGGTATCAGATTCTCTGACCTGCCACGCACCTTGCAGGATGCGATTGCATACTCGATTGAACTTGGAATTTCACATATCTGGATTGACTGTCTCTGTATTGTTCAGGACGACCAGAATGATCTAGGCATCGAACTTCCGAAGTTGCCCGCAGTATACAAGAACGCATACGTGACAGTCTCAGCTTCAAGCGCTAGCAGCTGCTACGAGGGGTTTTTGGGCTCTCGCCAACCGCAGACCAAATTACCTCACCAGTGCGAGGACCTTACGTTGCAGTACAGATGTTCCAACGGTCAAGTGGGGAATCTGTATTTGTTCTTATGGGTGGAAATAGGAATACCAGGGACCTTTCCAATCAACGGAGATCCCCGCGACCCAGTTCGTGGACGAGCTTGGACATACCAGGAGCGCGTCCTTTCTCCGCGAGTCCTTGACTTTGGGAAGGAACAGTTGCGTTGGAAATGCAACAGTCGTGCTCTTCCTGATGGCGGATTTAGTCCTCTGGAACTGACCGACGGTGCCTGGGAGGGTAGGGCACGCGGATGTTCCAACGAAACGCATCAGCTGGCTAATCCAAACCAACTGGATGCTGTAGGAAGGGCAATCTTTCATGCGTGGGCTAACCATGTTGGGGGATACACACGGTGCTTACTGAGCTTTCCAGGCGACAAGCTGATTGCCATAGCAGCTATAGCTATGGAGATTGGAATTCCCCTCAACATGACATATCTTGCAGGCCTCTGGAAAGAACAGCTAGCAGCGCAACTACTTTGGGGCAGTCGTTCTCCATTACTAAAACGGCCTGAAATTTATCGCGCACCGAGCTGGTCGTGGGCCTCAGTTGATAGTATCGTGTTCCCACCTACCACCTGCTGGGACATATTTCGAACGACGCAAATACAAGTTCTAGAAGCGACTGTAGATCCGGTGGTTGAGGGATTTCCATACGGCGCCGTAGGCACTGCTTCACTAGTCCTTAAAGGCTATTGTATGAAGGCCTTATGGTATGTTAATGGAAAACACAGCCTGGAAATCGATGGGTGGGTCTTTAAACCCTCGCCCGACCTAGCACTATCCGAGCCTGAGAAAGAAGACCAGCCTTCGGGTTATCTCGATGCCCTTGAGAAAGGCTACGATACAGAAGATTTTAACTTCACGGTAGAAGTACAATGTCTTGGAATTATGGCTGGTAAAGGCGAACCAGGCATTAGGGAATGGGAAGGTCTGATACTTGTTCCCACTCGCCCGGAGCAATCTGGATGCTATAGACGTATCGGGAACTTCTACGCCAACCCCCAAGGCAAATACAGGAATCCCTTCGAACATGCCGAGCAAAGAGTACTCACTATATACTGAGCACGTTTCTTAGCACTCAGAAAAGGGATAAACCTACAGTATGTATGACAGACACAGCCTCACTGTTGCGTCTCAGCCTTACCGCCACGCACGAGGAGCTCGTATTTATTGAGGAATACCCTTGCCTTGGCATCCCGCTAAAGGTATTCCTCAATACGTGCGGGCTCCTCGTAACGGAACGCAGATCGCCACAAACTCTTCTTCGACTATAACCTCCTTGGGGCCCATATGTCTCCGCACCCCGAATACGATACTGTTAGTGAATTAGAAGATGAAAATGAAGATAGGGAGTTGTTTACAGCACCTTCTGTTCAACTCGCCATCCGCGAGAGGGAAGAAGAGAACACTGACAAGGCTGAACTCGGGCAATGGGACTCGCATCGACGGCTCGCCCTAGCCTCCGACATTGCACTTTCAATCGCCCCGCTCTATTTTATGATCTCTCGCTGTTTCCTTTGTATATAGTCTGAGATCCTCTCCATCACCACAACGGTAGTACGGACGTGGCTTCTGGCGCCAGATATATTAGGGTACGTGCCCTCGTTCACCTGGGATAATCCTTACCTGCCCGTTGAACAAGCTTCACATCTCGATGGTATTGTTATGACGAGAATCTTGCAAGACCTTCGTGTAGTGATAGGCAATGTCGGAGAGGCGGACGTGGGACACATAGCGATTACGGAGGCTCGAGAAAGCGAGCAGCTGCTAAATAGGGACCAGCTTTATTACTGACATATACTATCTATCAATAAATGCATTGATGACCTACACAGCCGTCAAATTCGCCGCTGGGCTAATAAAGAAACTAAAAATACCCCTCCCAAGCACACTCGCACTTCCAGTGTCATCACTGCCCATTATAATCGCTGCCTCATTCATGTCATGCGTATCATCCATATACAACGCCACTAGATATAAGAATTACTATAGTTAAGTTTAAAATTTAGTATATTGCTGAAGCCTGTATGGGGCAATTCTATTCTTGCTCTTCTTATATAACGTTAGGGTGTTAGAGAGGATTAATGAAAAGCTAGATTAGGACTCTATAGAGGCCGAGCAACTCGGTAGTTATGTAATCGGCCTTATTAGCATTCCCCTGCTGCTAGCTTAGCTATCAGCGATTCGTCTCTCTTACAATACCTCCTATCTACCCTACCATCTACTCTCACGCTTATTAGTGCGATACTCCACTATTGTCGGTATGCTCTCGTTAACACAGTTTACCAATCCAAACTATTTATATTTTTCATTTACCATCGTATCTTACAAATAAACAGTTGTGTAAGCGATGCCATCCTTATGCCTATCGCTGTGTATGTACTACAGCAATCCGCAAGCCAATACCCCATCTGCTAATGTACTTCCATATATGATTCTTGTTAGGTATTTTTATTTCACAGTGAAAAGCGCCTCTTGAAAATCTCACTGATCAAGCCTCTAGATGATAATCCCCAAATGCCAAGCTTAAATTTTCAAAGTTCATATTCTACACATCTACATACTACACAGCAAAACAGGGTATCATCCTTCGTCTCTCCAACCCTACATCCCCTCAACCCCTAACCTCTCTTTCGACCTCTCGCTCCCCACACTCCTCACAGGATTCTTCTTCATCTTCCACCCCTCCTCCCCACTCTTCTCAGGCTTACTATTATTCATGACCCTCCACTTCTTCTTCCCCTGAATTCTGATCCTTTCTCTCGCTTTCGCCTTATCATGACCAAACTGATGACCCACCGCCTGCAGCATGGCAAACCGGATACTATCAATCCCCAATAATCTTCCATCAACCAGAACCTCGGCGCTACAAGCCAACAACTCCCCAAGTGCACTCCCCCCACGCTGCGGCTGTATCTCCTCTTTGATCTCCAACATCTTCTTGTTAAGATCGTCTTTCGAGCCTGTAGGTTGCAGGTCGCGTTTTGTGAAGTAATGGGACAGAGAGTCAGCAGTCGGTAAGTACACACGATCGAGTTTACTCAGCACAACCTGATGCGACACACCCGCCAACCTCAAACTCGCAAGCAAACTCCTATCCTTATCCTTGATCCCATGCTGCGCATCCACCAGCACAAACACCCGTCTCAGCTGTTTCCTCCCTTGAACATACTTCATAATCTCCGCCCCCCACTCCGCCAAACTCCCCTCGCCATACCCAGGCATATCCACGACGACAAGCCCGCGCATACCCACAATCTTGTCATGGCCCCCAGAAGTGCCTTTCCTGACTCTAATCCCATCCGCACCCCCCACGCCGTAAAGATTCATCGTCCGTGTAAACCCGGGTGTCTTCGACGTCCGCGCCAGCAGCGTCTTCGTATCCGCGTTCACAATCGCATTCAGCAAACTGCTCTTGCCCACATTTGACCGCCCGACAAACGCAACCTCCGGGACGTCCGACTCGGGGAAATTGCGGAAGTGCGAGACAGAGCGGAGGAACTGCGCCGTGCTGTCTTTGGTGAAGAAGCGGTTTGCTTCAAGCGTGGAGGCGATGGACGGGGCGAGCGTCTCCCAGTACCAGTTCCAGGATTCGAGGCGGCCGAAGTGGAGTTTGTGGTGGGTTGCTGGTTTTGCGGGTTTGAAGAGAGTGGGTTTACTTGGCTCCAGTTCTTCTGCTGTAGGTGTCGCTAGGTACTGTTTCCTCACTACGGATTCTTTAACCTCGGGTTGTAGAATTTCTGCAATGGGTGGTGGTAAGGGACGGTTGGGATCTACGACGTCCCATGGAAATACCCGTTTATACACTCCGGCGACATTGTTGTTCCGTAATGCTTTTAGACGTTCGGGGGTGGCTTGGTCGGGACGTTTTGTACGGCGGAGGGGGGCATTGAGGCGCGGAGCATTAGAAGGTGAGAGGGAGGATGGTTTGCGGGCTGCAGTTCGGGCGCGGAGACGGGTTGTGTCTATGGGTTTCTTTGGGGAAGAGTCTTGTTTTGATTTGAGGTGGGATGCGGTTGAGGTTGCGTAGTGGGAGGTTTGGAGGGTTCGTATAGGTAGCTGGAAATTGGAGGGACGGCGTGCGAGGAATCGTATACAGTTCCCACAGATATACTGTGGACCCGGGAATTGTGAAGCCATACCGACTTGCTTTCGCTGTGAAGAAAAGCTAGAGCCTCAGATTCTACACTTGTCGTTGATGAGAATTCGAGGTGGCCCGTGCTCATCCATAACATTTTCGCCGCAACACCTCCGCATCTTGCTCCCCACCCCAAACCACCCACCTCGAACCCACACCACCAATCGCAATGGCATCCCAAACCCGCCCCCAAATCCTCTCCCTCTACCGCCGTATCCTCCGCGAACTCCCCACACGGACCGTCCTCCCCTCCAGCACCCCCTCCTCCTCTCGCACCCTCCAAACAGCACATCAAAAACTCTCAGCACCCTCACCTCTCCAAAAACGAGTACGGCAATCTTTTACGCAGCCGACAACCACAAGTGCCAAAAGCCAGGTCGCACAAGCAGAACAGTTCGTGCAGTATATCCAGGCGCAAAGACAGTACACGACGTTGATTGAGCGGTATAATCCAGGGATGGGGATGAGCGAGGAGGAGAGGGTGCGGTTGACGGCGAGGAAGGTGGGTATGAATCTGCCTATCGAGTACGAATTTGGGAAGTTGTGAGCGATGAGCGGAGATTATGATGGTTTGAGATGGGATGGAGTGAGGGTTGAGAGATAGGACGGATAAGCAAGCTCAAAGGTTGAGAAGAGAGAAGTATGGGGATCCGAGAGGACGAAATCCCGTAGATATGGTGCTTATGAGAATCCGCGAAGAATCGAGCGACCTATGATTCGGGATACAGCAGAGCATAACGGAAGGAACGATGGACTAGAAACGCATTTGAAGATGGAGTTATGATACATGTATTTTTTAGTTCTTTGCATTGCAAAGATGACTGTAAAATGAGCAACAATTCACACCGCACTAAAAATATTTGAGGTACCAGTTTACATAGATTATGACCAGAGATGAAAGCTCCACCACGATCAATTGGACGACAATGGATGAGCATTCGGTGTATTTAGATAGCAGCATACATAACAGCACACGCCATCCCATAAACAGCCCCACCCAGCACAGACGTGCCAATGCAACAACGACATCGCGCTTCCAAGCCCGCCCAACGCCAAACACCAACCACCCAATCCCAGAGGTCGCTAGTAGTATGCAACAATCGCTCCCCGCAGTATCAAGCCATGTGCAAGAAGCCAAACATCTCACCTTCGCTCCTAACGTCGGAAAGCCATATCAACATCCTTCAGCACCCAATCGACCTCGACCTCCCCACCATAAACGTCCTGACTGATCTTCACGCTCCTCTCATACACATCCATGTACCTCCTCTCGCACTCCTTGAGGACCTTGAACACCAAATCCCTACTTAAGTTTGGATCATCTGCGTCTCCAAAGTGCTTGTCCACGCGTTTCTTGAGCGCTTCGATACCCTTGCGGATTTCTTTGAGGTCGTTGGCGTGCACGAGTTTCTTGAAGATAGAGCGCGAGTGAGATGAGCGGGTTGCGACTGCCTGGGGCGTGGAGCCGGGTTGAGAAAGGAGCGTTTCTGTTGATTCGATGAACTCCTATGATATATGTTAGCAACAATGGGATATAAAAATGGGGACAGCTTCGTCTGCATACCAGTAGTTTACCCAACGGCCGCCGGATCACGGCGTCGACATAGAGACCCATGTGCTCCTTCATCTCACCATCAGCCTTTGCCTTCCACTCTGTCAACACCACGTCCGCGCGCGCATCGACTTCTTCAATGTAATGGTTCATGTTCTCGATAAGCAGGATGTGGTAGTTGAGCGCCTCCTTATCCTCTGGATCGCCCTGACCCTGCGACGCCATAACAGCTGGCGATTCTTTGGCAATGACCTTCACACTCTCAAACATAGCTTTATTGATCTTCTGGTACGCGTCGTCTACCATGCGGCGGATCTCTAATTGACTGTCCTCATCTGCAGCGGGCAGCATGTTCTCAATGGCGATAGAAAAATGCGGGAAGGTCTTGAAGAAGGCGATAACGCCCTTGCGCTTCTTGATCTTGACCTTGGTGTCTTCGATGGCACGAATCTGCTCGTCGACAAAGCGGACGAAGAGGCTGCTTAGCTGCTCATGCACTTTTTGCAGGGTGCGGGTCAGGAAGTCTTGATTAGAGTCTTCGATTTCGACGAGTTTGCGCTCCACTGCGCATATGATGCCTACTCCTTGTATAGGATCAGCATTGACTGCCCATCCAACGAGAGCCTGGATTTCGGCAGGCCAGAACGAGAAGATGTCTTCCATGACCTCGGCCACTTGTTTTGCCATGGTTCTATCGGACTCAAACTGCTTTCGAACTCGCAAATTGGTTGACCGCCGTTGCTCGGGAGGTGCTTGACTAACGGCTTCTGGGAAATCCACCGCGTTGGACGATGTAGCATGGAAGAAGTCTGTCACAAAGTTCTGCTCTGTCAGAAGAATGGGACCCATGTCTTCGAGAATCTTAGAGAAAACGTCGTAAGCATACAGCTTGCCCTCTTGCGCCTTGCTCACTTTGGGCTCTTTGTCTCCAGATGCTGCTCGGAGGCCTCGAGCTAACGTTTGACTTCGCTTGACAGTGAGTTTCCTCGCCGCAGCTGGGAAGCTCTCAGTCTCCTTCTCTTGTGCAGTAAATAAGAGGTCCAGTTCCTCGCCGGTAGGTTTGCGAGCGAATTGCTTCCAGGCTGAGACGTTGTCGCGAATCTCGTTCTGATAGACCTGACCTGCTTGAGCCTGATATACTCGGATCAAGGCTATCCAGGAAGACCGGTCAATCTCCTTGGCAAATAAGATGAGCGGACTTAGCATCCACAACATGTTTCGGCCCGTGTCGTGCGCTTTGACG
Source organism: Herpotrichia juniperi (assembly GCA_014905255.1). Classification (NCBI taxonomy): domain Eukaryota; kingdom Fungi; phylum Ascomycota; class Dothideomycetes; order Pleosporales; family Melanommataceae; genus Herpotrichia; species Herpotrichia juniperi. Next base: position 559,671 of record BLYF01000096.1, read on the forward strand.
TTGTTCTCTGTCGATGGCATACTCGTGTTATCGATATTGGAAAGTGCGTCTTTGGTCTCCATAAGGGCAGCGCCAAAGGTTATATCCATGTGTTTCTTCAGGCGGTCTAGGAACATGGCACTCTCGTTTAGATACCGCTCCTTCTTCTCTTGCAAAGCCTGCATTGTTGCAAGCTCACTGTTTCCAAAGCCGGAGTTGCTGGTGATTTTGTTTCTGTCGTCTGCAGTACCTGACCGGCCGCCCTCGATGAATGCAGGATCTATTGTGACCAAGGCCTTATAGAGGAGTACCAGGGATGCTTCAATGGCTTTTAGGCCATTCACCTTGCCTATTTGTGCACGTTTGAGAGGTTCTAGCTGATCCGCGGTTATGGAGATGGTGTTTACTAGTTGCTCCAGCTCGGTCTGCAATAGTTTTTGATTGGCAGTTTGCACTTGCAGACCCTGGCTTTGGGCTTCGATAAATGCGACATCATCGTTCAGGCTCTGCAAGAAGTGGAAATTAGCATGAATAGCCAAGCAAACGTAGAATAGCAACAGAACTTACACTAAGTTCAACATTATACAATGTCAAAAGACCTTCTAGTTCATCGCACTCTGCAATTGCACGATCTAGCATCTTCTCAACGGCCTCGACACGATCGTCCTTTTGGTCGAGGTGATTCAGCCAGCTGCCTGCTTCGACCCGCGCAATTTCGCGCTTGATGTCGGCCTCGATGGTCTCCATGTTCTTGGCGGAAAGGTCGCTGCTGCCCCAACCAAACTCCGATAGCAAGCTTTCAAACTCTAAACCACGGTTATCTAGCATGTTAGGATCAACACCGAGTCTAGAGATGTTTGTAATTTGCTGATTTGACCTTCGCCTTTTGCGGCGCACTTCCACCTCCGCCTCAGCTTTGGGGAGTGTCTTATCAGGTGTTGGCAAAAGTGTAGGGCTTGCATCCTCAACTTCCGCGGCAATCGGAACAGGAGTCGGATCCAGTGGGCTGGATACAGTGACTGAAGGGACTACCTCAGTATCAATCGTCGGACGCTCCTTGGATGTCCGATCTGGTATAGCTTTCGGTTCTTGCTCGAGTTTCTTTTCCACTTCCTCCTTAGGTGTAGATCGTTGTGGCACGAAAACGGAATTGATGCCATCTGCTTCGTCGGAAGTTTTTGTGTCTAGTGCTTTTACCTTGGCTGCAGCGCCTCCAGCGCGGGGTTTAAAAGCGCCCATAGCAAAGGCAGCTTTACGTATATTTTCTGCGGCAACTATCTTATTTGGCTTGTTTTTGATCGTCGGGCCCAGTCCTGGGCGATGATTGGCCGAATTCTCGTCGTCTGTTGTTGGGGCAATTATCTTCTCAGGGGTAGCGGATCGTGGTTCCACAGGCGATGGCTCAACCGATATAACTGGGGAGGGTTTGCTTTCGGTAGCTCTTGGTATTTGTGGTAGTGGCGAGGAGGGAGGTGGTTGAGACGGCCGCAGTGGCTGAGACGGCTGTAGTGGCTGAGGAGTTATCTTCAACGGTTGGAGAGGCTCCGGTTCAGCTCGAACAGGGCTTGACACGACTGGCTCCACTGGTGGTGCAGGTTTAGGTCGTTCAGGAAACCCTGGAGGTCTAACTCCAGCTTGGAGGCTGAGCGGTGTGGATGGTGATATTGGAAGCTCATTGTTAGAGTCGCCTGTGGCACTGCGCAATGACTGCTGCGACTGGGCGTTGATCATTGGGGGTCTCCTTCGTTCAGGGGGTCCACTTATTGGAGGAGGAGCCTCGGGCTGAGCTTCCTCATTCCGACTGAAAGCAGAACTCGCGTTACTCTGCGCCGTTCCGGGTCTTAGGGCTGATGAAGAAAATCCATTCGGTTTACGCTGGTCTGCACCATCGTTAGACGGCTCGTCGAGGGATGGACGGGAGTTCTGCGATCGTGTATCTTCGGCTTGCGGTCTTCGGCCTGGGCCAAGGCTGGCGGCGATAGAGGGGGCATTGATGGACTCAGGGGTCTTGGATCGGAGATCAGACCTCGATGACTGAGGTGTCAACCTACGTGGGGTGGGTGCGGGTAGAGGGGGCATGGGTACAGGTGCTGAAGGGGTTGGCATGGGTCGCATTTGATCTCGACTCGGAGGTGAGCGCATATCCAGTTGCTCTCGACTAGGAGATGAACGCATCTCCGTTTGAGATTGGGGCGATCGCATAGCTTGCTCCATGGACGGCCTTGGCCTGGGCTGCCTCTGTCCATCTGCTCCTGCTGCGAAAGCTGGCAATGGTGGGGTTGCGCCGTTCCGTATAGGCGGAGGTCTTCGAGCATCCTCTCCAGTCAAAGGCCGTCCCGGTGGACCTCCAGCGCGTAACGGTGGCGGTCTTCTCTCGCCCTCTGCGGTCGGGGGACGACGTGGAGGCGGTCTTCTGTCATCTTGCGGTGGTGGGTTGCGTCTTTCGTCTCGCATTGGCGGGGGTCTTCTATCGCCTGGCGGAGGCGTTGATTGCATACCAGGCGATTTGGGTGGCATTTGGGGAGACTGGGTAGACGCGGGCGAGGCGGCGGAAGCACCAGGCAGACCTTTTTTGGGTGGACGAGGTCCTGGTGCTGCTAATTCCGGACGTCCTCCTGTTAGGGCAATAAGCTCAGCGGTGCTGAACCCGGTCAAAGCTGGGAAGTCTCCTTGGGTGTATTTATGAAAGATTTTGACCATGCTACCGATGAAGAACTCCTTCTCTTTTGAAGTGCCAGCTTCCCAATAATAAGGCTTCTGTATGGTAACAGTGAAACCAATGTCCCCTGCCCACTTCTGGTAATTCGCTTCCTCCTCATTCTTGGGCTTCATATGGACAAAGTTCTCGACACCCGAAAGCTCCTCCATATTCCAGGTCTTGCCAATGGAGAAGGAACCGTTGGCATTTTCACGGGCCTTGTGCAGGCGTACTCTCCCTGTAGCACGAACAGAGACAATGATGACGCGAGGCTTCTTGCTCGCGGGATTCGAGGTCGGTGGGGGCGGGGACTGCGGGTGGCTGGCATCCTCCTGGACGCGAATATGGGTGATGTACGACTCGATGACTTGGCGACCGTCAACGTTGCTCACAACACGATTTGAGTTGTACAGATGAAGGAGATTTGGCATATATTTGGAGAGGATCACTGCAGTTCTTATGAACAAATGAGAGGGGAAGACCTACGTTGTCCTTGTTCGTCGACTTTGGCAAAGCAGCTCTCCGTTATACGGCGCCGCTCGTCGTCAAACCGTTCAGCTCGCGACATGCCCGACGCAGCCGTCAGAGAGCTTGCCGATGAGGCCGGTCCGCCTGGAGCGCCTGGGGGACGCCGAGTCTCATTGCTGGGTCTCTTGCCGCTCCCCGGTGGGCCGTTGCGCGACCGCTGGTTTCCATCCATCCTGTGCCCCGTTTAATCCAAAATGGCGGCTCTCGCTATGGATCGCCCTGGAGATTTCGTATGAGTGTGGCCCAGGCCGAGGCCTTCAGGTGAGTGCAGGCGATGCAGGATAGCTGGCCATCAAAGGAGGGGGCTCGTGTCGCAATGCCGCGCGGAGGAGGGAACGCTGGAGCTGGCAGGATGGGTAGGTCGGGCGCCAGACTGCTGTCAGTGGGGTGGAAGCACCGGCGAGGGCAGCACGTATGAAGCCCAGCGTGTCCGGGGAGAGATGGTGGAGATGGCAAGGTATAAACGATTCAATTGGGCTGTCCTCGAGGAGCTCTCGAACGACGACGTCTCCGACACCTTGACTGTTCTTGGCCCGCTTCTGGGAACTGGGGTCGTGTGCCGCTAGCGCCGAGTCCGAGTGAAACCGACGTAGTGCCGCCCAGCCTAAGAACTTTTTCTGGGCCCATGAACGCGAACTCTTCCACATCCCCACTTCCGCACTCGACCTTGCCAAAACCCACAATCGCCATAGTGGCCAATACATGCGCAATGGGAATCACTAAGAAAGGCGGAAGCCGCGAAAAGAAGCAAAAGACCGAGAACAAGGCAGCGGGCGCAAGTGTATGCACGAGACCGTCCATTGATCTCAATCGCAAACTGACATAATGAATACAGGCACCTGCCCCTCTACTGGACCTCGTCCTTGCCTTCCTCAATGCGAACGGATACACAGAGGCCGCCAAAACGCTAGAGGCCAAGGCCGACGTTAGCGCAGTCAAGGATGCAGCCAGTGGATACCCAGATCTGACCAAGATATTCGCCGAATGGGAGAATAGCGCTCGCGCAAACGGCGTGCTGTCGAAAAAGGAGGAGGCACCTGAGCCCATGGACGTGGACGAGAGCGAGGCCAGCAGCGATTCGAGCAGTGATTCGAGCAGTGATTCTAGCTCCGACTCCAGCGACTCCAGCAGCGAGTCGGAGGCTGAGGAGAAGAAGCCTGCGAAGAAGGCTAAAAAGGTTACGAAGAAGGCGCCAGTGAAGGAGGCAGAATCGAGCTCTGACTCCAGTTCAAGCTCCGATTCCGAGTCGGAAGCAGACAAGGCGCCACCCGCGAAGAAGACCAAGGCCGTCAAAGCTACAAAGGCCGCTTCCTCTTCCTCCGACTCTTCCTCCGACTCGTCCTCCTCCAGCGACTCAGATAGCGACGATGATGATCTCAAGGCTGCTAAGAACACGGCTCTCCCCGAGTCTGACGTCTCCAGCGATTCCAGCAGCTCCGACTCGTCCTCAAGCGACTCAGACAGTGATTCCGACGCGAAAGCGAAGAAGGCCAAACCCGCCGTCAAGAAGGCTAAAAAGGCTGCATCAGTTTCCTCATCTTCGTCGTCAAGTTCCTCGGATTCTTCCAGCGACTCGAGCTCCGATAGCGATTCAGACGCCGCTCCCGCAAAGAAGCCAAAGGCCAAAGCTGTGGCGAAGAAGGCGAAGAAGGCGCCATCTGTTTCGTCAAGCAGCGGCTCAAGCTCATCCTCAAGCGACTCTTCCTCGTCTGATTCAGACTCAGACTCAGACTCAGACAAAGATTCCAAAAAGGCCAAGACCAGCGACCCCTTCGACCGCAAATCCTCTTCCTCGTCCACCGCAACCGTTGGCCGCAGCTCCCCCGAATTCGCCCCTGTCGCTTCCAAAAAACGAAAAGCCTCCGCCGAGCCCGAAGGCACCCCCAAATCCGCAAAGAAGGTCGTTGGCGAGCGCTTCCAGCGCGTGAAGCCAGATACGAAGGTAGACCCGCGCTTCGCCAGCAATCAATATGTCTCATATGATTATGCTGACCGCGCCCACGCCGATCTGGTAGTCACCAAAGGCAAAGGCTTCACAAAAGAGAAAAATAAGAAAAAGAGGGGATCTTATAAGGGTGGGCTGATTGATACGGAGGGTGGGAAGGGGATTAAGTTTGATGACTGATTACTCTGGAATATAAGTAGGACTAGCTAGAGTCTACCGATTATAAGTTGAAGTGGCATTCGTCTGCCTTTTGTGGCACTTCCATGGCTCAAGGAGACTTTCAAGAGTACGATTAGAGAGCATTAAGAAAAGCATATTCCGAGTGATCCGAAGATCAAAGTGGAATATCCATGTTTTCTTACAAAAGGAGGGGTTTTGGATACAAAAGCATCATATCCTCTTTCAGTTCCCTTCGTTCGGTGGCCGCTCGTAAATGGATTAGGGCGTTTTTCAAGATGGATTGGATAGTTTACTAAGTGGAGGTATTCCTACACTAACTATAGACAATTGTAGAAACAACTTTTCTCGATCTTCAATAACTGTGCTTAGTTATCATGCTGTCTTGATAGCGACTGTCTTGTAATCGATTGCCTTGATATTGACTATGCCAAATCTCGCATCGTCCGTGAAAGGTCCACAAGGTGGATGCTCGGAAAATAGATTTGGTCCGACGGTCCTTCTGAAATGTTGAACCTAGCCCGACCCGGCTAGCCGACTGCCTAATATGACGACATCGATCGCGAGTGCAAGTCGAGACGTTCAACATCACGAAGATGCATGTGAAACCCGACAGCATGGGATTGACCGCGTCATCCCGCCAGCTTTTCGAAACAAAGTTAAACGTAGCAGATAACGTCGCGATTAAACCTACACAGTATTCACTGTAGACTCATAATCACAAGTTCGGAAACTCTTGAACAGCAACCATGACTCTCCTCCAAACATTCCTCAAAGCAACCGCTTTCCGTAACCCTCTTCTTCGTACTCTCGTCCCCTCTGTCGCGCTCGCATATGGTATCCAGGCTGCGGCTGCTGTTCCCTCCATCGCAGGCCAAACCGAACGCTTCTACGATCTCTCTGGCAGCGTCACATATCTTTCTTGCACAGCTTTGAGCTTGTTCCTCCCATATCTGCGCGCCAAATCTGCAGGAGCTATTACTGGAGGCTTGGCAGAGTATTTGAGTGCGCCTGCGCCCGGACAGAGCTTCTGGTTTTGGAGACAGGCGGTGCTGAGTGCGGCGGTTGGGCTGTGGGCTACGAGATGTACGTAAACACTCTCATCTACACTTAATTTGCCGAGTTGAGGAGCTAATATGGAATACAGTGGGAACCTTCCTCTTCAAACGCATAACAGACGATGGCCACGACTCCCGCTTTGACAAGATCCGCGGCTCCCCTCCCAAATTCTTCGTCGCCTTCTTTGCCCAAGCAACTTGGGTCTCTCTGTGCCTCCTCCCTGTGATCGCTACCAACGCTCTTCCTCGCTCCGCTTTCCAGCTCGCACGTCTTCAAGATGTTACAAAGACCTTCCCGGTTACGGTGGGCGCAAACCCGTATCTGACTGATATCCTTGGGATCGCGATTTTCATCTTCGGAATCACATTCGAGATCATTGCGGACAGACAGAAGAGCGCATGGAGCAAAGAGAAGAAGGAGAAAAAACACTCGGAGGAATTCTTGACCCGCGGTCTATGGGGGCGCTCGAGGCATCCCAACTACTTCGGCGAGATAACGCTGTGGAGCGGTATCGCTATTGCTGCAGCAGGTCTGCTCGTACGAAACTCTTCGCAAGTCGGACTGGGGCTTTCTGGATTGGGAGGGAAAGTGTTGGTGGCTGGCATGTGTGCTGCGAGCCCGGCTTTTGTGGCATTCCTGCTGTTGAAGGTATCGGGTGTTCCCATGAGTGAGAATAAGTACGATAAGAGGTATGGTGACAGGAAGGATTATCAGAAGTGGAAGGAGGAGACACCTATGTTAATACCTCGACTTTGGTAATGAATTAGAGGGGGTGTGTGGACTGGTTCATTAGTCTGTGGTCTTCTTGAGCTGGCAGCCGGTCACGATCGAGTTTCTTCCTCTTTGGTGGAGTTATTTCCAGCTCGTCACGACTCTTGTGACTGAATCGGGTTGGTCGGCGCGACCAAGTCGATCCTTATGTGCCATATTTGCTACTGGATATTTTGCGATATACTTTATGGATAATTTTCGCGGAGGAAATACAAATAAGTAAAACAAGTGATCAGAAACTCGACATGATTGTGTCCTTGAAAAGATCTCACCATCAGCGAAAGGGCTAAGCAGATGATGATCACGTGCGGCGCTACTGGCCTAGCGTTGCCCTTAAGCCCTGCTTGCTGCATCATCGCCTCTACAAAGGCACCTATCATCAACGTCAACCCCTTCCCTCGACCGACATCCTACAACCCTCGAGACAAGTTCCGCGCAACCGGAACATTTGTCTGTAGAGCGGCCATCATGGCGCCCCCCAAGGATACCATGTTCCGCTCGGCGGACATGTCCCTGACGCAGCTATACATCTCCAACGAAATAGGCCGCGAAGTCGTCTCTGCTCTCGGAGAGCTCGGTGTGATGGATTTTCGAGATGTACGTGGACTACGGAGCGATTGGAAGCTCTACCTCAAGCTATACCGATGGAATTCGATGAATCCGAGGCTAACAAGTTTGCCTTTCTAGCTAAACTCCGAGACCAGCGCCTTCCAACGTACCTTCACGCGAGAGATTCGCCGCCTAGACAATGCGGAGCGACAGCTTAGTGCGTCAAATCTGGACTGGGAGATGGGGACACAGCTGACTTGAGAAAGGATACTTCCACGCGCAAATGGACAAAGCAGGCATCACGATGCGATCTATCTACGATTTCAATAGCCAATTCACCGCACCTTCCGCTTCCGAGATCGACGAACTTGCCGACAAGAGTCAGAGCTTGGAGAACAGAGTCGCGTCGCTCAACGATAGTTACGAGACATTGAAGAAACGCGAGGTCGAGCTGACCGAGTGGCGCTGGGTCCTTAGAGAGGCTGGTGGCTTCTTCGACAGGGCCCGTGGCCAAACTGAAGAGATCCGTCATTCCCAAGATGATGACGATGCTCCTCTGCTCGCAGATGTCGAACAGAATGGTCAAAGCGATCCTGCGGACCGATCTTTCTCCGTTATGAACATTGGCTTCGTAGCTGGTGTCATTCCCCGCGAGCGCATCGCCGCCTTCGAAAGGATTCTCTGGAGAACCCTCCGTGGCAATCTGTACATGAATCAATCTGAGATTCCTGAGCCTATCATAAACCCTGAGAACAACGAAGAGATCAACAAGAACGTCTTCATCATCTTCGCCCACGGAAAGGATATCATCGCGAAGATTCGAAAGATCTCCGAGTCGCTAGGTGCTGACCTCTACAGCGTGGACGAGAACAGCGACCTCCGCCGTGACCAGATCCGTGAAGTAAACACTCGATTAAGCGATTTGGCAAGTGTTTTAAGGAACACGAAGTCTACCCTTGATGCGGAGTTGACTGCGATCAGTCGTAATCTCGCAGCTTGGATGGTCATCATCAAGAAAGAGAAAGCAACTTACGAGACGCTGAACAAGTTCTCGTATGACCAACAGCGGAAGACGCTCATCGCTGAAGCATGGGCGCCCACCAACTCCCTCGGACTGATCAAGTCTACACTCCAAGATGTCAACGACAGAGCCGGGTTGTCTGTTCCCACCATTGTCAACCAGATTAAGACAACCAAGACTCCGCCGACCTTTTTCAAGAGCAACCGCTTCACCGTTGGTTTCCAGACCATTATCGATGCCTATGGAACCATCAAGTACCGCGAGGTCAACCCTGCTCTTCCCGCAATCGTCACTTTCCCCTTCTTCTTCGCCGTCATGTTCGGTGACATGGGCCATGGTATAATTCTCCTCACCGCTGCGATTGCTATGATTTACTACGAAAAAAGGCTCTTGCGAAGCAAGTTGGACGAGCTGTTCTCTATGATCTTCTACGGTCGGTACATTGTGTTCATGATGGGTCTCTTCTCCATTTACACCGGAGCACTTTACTGCGATATGTTCTCCAAAGAGCTTCCCCTTTTCAAATCCATGTGGGAATGGAATGTAGACGAAAAAGGCAAGCTTGGCCCTGGCTCTCACCGCGTCGAAGGGTACACTTACCCATTCGGCCTGGACTGGAGATGGCACGAAACCGACAACGATCTTCTCTTCTCCAACAGCTACAAGATGAAGCTCAGTATTCTGCTCGGTTGGTGCCACATGACTTTCTCCCTCATGTGGTCACTTGTCAACGCCCGCTACTTCCACACTCCCATCGATATCTGGGGTAACTTCCTCCCTGGAATGATCTTCTTCCAGTCAATTTTCGGATACTTGTCATTCACCATTGTCTACAAGTGGTGCGTTGACTGGGCCGCCCGTGGAATTAACCCACCCAGTTTGCTGAATATGTTGATTCTCATGTTCCTTCAGCCTGGTACTCTTGAGAAGCCCGAGGAGCCGCTGTACGCGGGACAAGCTACGGTGCAGGTCATTCTGCTTCTTATGGCCCTCGTATGCGTACCCATTCTACTTTTCCTGAAGCCCATGTACCTCAGGTGGGAGCACAACAAGGCTCGTGCGCTGGGATACCGTGGAATCGGAGAGAACTCCCGCGTTAGCGCTCTTGACGACAACGAAGAAGGCGAAGGTCTGTTTAACGGTGGCGGACGCGAGAGCTTTGGAGACGACGATGATGGCATCGCCATGATTACACAAGACATTGGGCATGGCGAAGATCACGAAGAGTTCGAGTTCAGCGAAGCGATGATCCACCAAGTCATCCACACTATTGGTAACGCCCTTCCCCTTCTCCTCCCATGCCATACATTCTTACTAACATAAAACCAGAATTCTGCCTTAACTGCGTTTCCCACACAGCCTCCTACCTCCGTCTATGGGCCCTCTCCCTCGCACATCAACGTCTCTCCATTGTGCTCTGGGAAATGACAATGAAGATCGCCTTCGGTTTTACTGGTATCACGGGCTCCATCATCATGGTCGCTATCTTCTGCATGTGGTTTGTGCTCACGGTCGTCGTACTCTGCGTCATGGAGGGCACGAGTGCTATGTTGCACTCTCTAAGATTGCATTGGGTGGAGGCCATGAGTAAGCATTTCATGGGCGATGGCGTGCCGTTTGAGCCGTTTAGCTTTAAGACATTATTGGAGGAGGAGCCTGTCGAATAGGGGTAATTTGTCATTTTAGTCGGATTTCCTTTTTGTCACTGTAGAGCATGTAGGAATATCTGACGGATCTGAGGACTTCGATTGAGGAAACTCAGTTGTAGCTTCTTTGGTCTGGTTTTATCTGTAGATAGAATGTACACCTGTACCTGTAACACTCATCGTCTGATTTCCTTCTTTGATATCAGCGTTAAGATTAATCGCTCGGAACATAAGGCATCGTGGTACTACATTGCGGCACGTTGGGCTGCTGGGGCTGAAGTCGTACAACGGTTGCGTGTTCACCCCGGCGTCAGCGAAGCTTCGCAAAGCTTCACGGGTCGCACAGCGCTCTCTGATGACGGCGACGCGATCCAGTCATCCTCAAGGCCTCATATTTTCGGGATTACTTTGTCCAAAGGCTCACAGGACGAACAATGCTCGCGGAGACCCGCGAAGTCCTCCGTAGCGGTACGTATACGAATCCACGGTAAACCCAGGCCTTGGTATATTTTGTGTCCAAAGCCTCACAAAGATTATATTTATTTGCAGGGACCAGGTCTCAGATAGCATCCCAAATTCCCGCACTCCCCTAATCGAACGGCCGCGGCCCGCCTATGCTGATTCTGTGGTGACATTTCTGCGGCGCATCTGTGACCATCACAGTGTGCGAGCATTCGCTCACTACATGTGGGCGCATCTTTAGCCCATTTCGGTGCTGCTGAGGCGTTTGCAAGTGAGACGTGGACTATCGTAGCTTGACGTCTATCAGTATGCAGGTCCGGATGCGGCGTAGCGCGATCTGCACCGCACATTTCCTTTTCGAGGCTGAGTTGCGTACCGTTGGAGGTAGGACTGTGGAGGATGTCACCGCCATTCTGGCTATCATGGAGGGCTGCATTTATTGTCCAGAATGCAAGGTGCGATGGAAACAGTGTACATAGTGGCGGTGTGGTTCCGCATCCAATGTGCACCATGCGGACTGGGGTGGTGGTGATTGGACAGAGCTGGGATGGGTAAATCCCGGTCGGCTTCTAGGAGGGGCAAGTGGCTCATGGTGGAGGGGTGGGTGCATGGGTGTGGGTGAGCTTGCGTTATAAAGTGCCGCATCGCAGTAGATTTTGGACAAGTGTCGCGGGCCTTTTCTTGCTCAATTGATTCCGTGGTCGACGAAAGATCTTCTCCTCTGGGTCTGACAGCTGTCATTCTACACCTCTATCCTCACCTCTTGCTCGCCAAGAGCCCAGCTCAAACTCTCCTACAACTCCCATCCACGAGAGCGGTCCACCATGTCCTTCTCCGCAGCCAAAGTCCCGATTCTCAGGTCCTCAGGGACGTTCAGCGAGAGGAGGTTCTCCACAAGCAAAGGAGCGACCGATAGCGGTGAGTTTCATTTTCCAGTTCAGTGCGAAATCCTCTCGTCTTTCACACCTATCACACCCTTGGCGGTCCCGCACTTGCTTTTTTCAGTCGTTATGCAACGTCACTCTAGGCCTACGCACACTGGCCCAGTTGCAGGAAGGAGCACGCGCACGTTCTTTGGTTAGTCTGGGGAAAAGCAAAACTCGGACATATCCACTTTGTGCGGGGAATTTTACTTCTCTTCTCTCTTTTCCAATTGTTATCCCCGGTGCTTCTCCCAAGCTTGGTTGAGCTTGATACTGCTAGCCAATACTTATCACTACCACCCACACCTTCCTCAATCATGTCTGCACCAGTACCCTCTTACCCAAAATCTCCAAAATCTCCCAAATCTCCTAAACTCCGCGTTTCTTTCTCAGACGCCAAAGACCCCAACGACACCAGACCAAGAGCAAAGCTAAAGATTCCCGGCACCGATACAGAACTCGGCTCCAAGATCCACAGACAGTTCCGTCAATCACACGAAGGCCACAAACCCCACGCTGGTCTTGACCCTAGCAGAGCCTCGACTGGTGTTGTATGGACCTCCGAGCGTGCCTACGAACACGGGTTCCTCGAGAAGCCTGAGGAGTGGGCCAACCTGGGACAAGGTGCCCCTGAGGTCGATGATGAGATCGAGGGATGCTTTGACAGGCCTAAGGAGGTTGACATCAGCTCTCATGGAAGGGAGTATGGTCCTACGGCTGGTATAAGACCCCTGAGGGAGGCGGTTGCGAAACTGTACAACGAGCACCACAGGAAATGGAGGAAGAGTCAATACACTTGGTGAGTGCATATACTGGAAGGGGGCTTGAAGCAGTCTACTAACATTGAATAGGGAGAACGTATGCATTGTCCCCGGTGGACGTGCAGGTTTGATCCGTATCGCTGCTGTCTTGGGCAACTGCTACTTGGGCTTCTTCATTCCCGATTACACTGCGTACAACGAGATGTTGTCTCTCTTCAAGAACATCGCCGCCATCCCCATTCCCCTCGGCGAAGACGACAAATACCACATGTCCCCCGACAAGATTGCAGAGGAAATCGCTCGTGGTACATCCGTCATCCTGACCTCAAATCCCCGTAACCCCACGGGCCAAATGGTCGCCAACCCCGAATTAGCTCAAATCCAAAACATCTGCCGTGACCGTGCAACGCTCATCATGGACGAGTTCTACTGCGGATACAACTACACCACCAACTGCGACGGCACCGTCATCTCAGCCGCCGACAACGTCGAAGACGTAGACGAGGACGACGTCCTCATCATCGACGGACTGACGAAGCGTTTCCGTCTCCCAGGCTGGAGAGTAGCATGGGTTCTCGGTCCTAAGGAATTCATCAACGCCATTGGATCCTGCGGCTCCTACCTCGACGGCGGCTGCAACGTTCCATTCCAAGAAGCTGCTATCCAGATGCTGAACCCGCCGAGCGTGCGCAACGAGATGAAAGCGCTGCAGACACATTTCCGCAACAAGCGTGACTACGTCATCGGCCGCCTCCAGGAAATCGGCTTCAAGTTCCCCTTCATGCCCAACTCGACCTTCTACCTCTGGCTCGACCTTAGCGATCTCCCGGATAGCATCAACGACGGACTGAACTTCTTCCAGGCGTGTCTCGAGGAGAAGGTCATCGTCGTGCCCGGCATCTTCTTCGATCTCAACCCCAGCAAACGCAGAGATCTCTTCGACAGTCCCTGCCATCACTTCGTGAGACTGAGTTACGGACCGAGGATGGACGTCCTGGTCAAGGGCATGTCGGCCATTGAGAGGATCGTGAAGAAGTAAGTATCTACATCGTCGACTACCAGTGCAATTTACTGACATGGAATAGGCACAAGGACAACCCGAAAGCGGCGAACCAGGTCCGACCCAGAGGCGGCGCGGCACACTAGAGTAATTGATCACGATTTTGTCATGTGACTTCGTTATCATAAGAACACGTGCGCCGATTACAGCAATCACATAGATAAAAGGATGTCCGTAGGTATGGGAACGGACTAGATGGGAGGAAAGGTATACACAAAGGTCAAGAAGACATTCTTGTTCTTCTCTGGTTTTAAGGTCGATGACCAATTCAATGCCAGATCATATTCATCGCTATGCGTTTTCTGCCATGCTTTGCCATGTACAAGGGTCGTTGATCGAAACCCATCCGCCAAGCATCATTTCAGAATAGCAATTTGCCGATCAAGGACGAAGTGAGATGACGTATTTATTGAAGCACTGAACTCCATCACGCGTGTGCGGGCATGTCAAGAATTGACGAAACTACTATATGGAGCACTTCAGGAAACATCCGTTTCCAGCGACCAAAATTTACAGTACATGATGGATATCAGGACCGCTTTTTCCCTCATCTAAAAAAACAGCTTGAACATTGCCATCACACATGATGCCCTAGCACACACTCCCATCCTATCAAAAGTAAAAGTATTGCACCGTGGACAGTGAGCCGAAATGCTGCCTCTCCAAACACATCGAGGACCTCATATCGAACCGGCACACGTAACGCTGTGTGACCTCTTTGTTCTACAGAAATTCTCCTCACTCTTTCATTCATCAACAAGCTCGACGATTTCCCCGAACTCGGCAAAGAGCCAGGACTCAAGATCCTTGAAGCCGTCAGGAACAGGTTTCTGCTCGAGCTCACTCTTCTCCGCCAGATCTATGAAATTGTTCTCGTCATCGTGAAGGTCAAATCCTGTCTCTGGCTCTTTCTCCTTCGCCGACTCCCTTGAAGGTTTACGCTGCTTTGGTGACATGGCCTTTGTCTGGCTTAATTCTTCGAGCGCCGGACGTCTCGACCTAGCCACAGGGGCTTTGAGAGTCTCAGGCACGGGAATGATGTCGCTGGTATTGTTGAGGAAGAGAGAGCAGCCCATCTCAGGTGGCATAACTGGAACTTGAACGCTTGACGAGGTCAGGTGTTCATGTGGCGAGGACATGGACTCTTGCTCAGGAGCTTCGGTCTCGACCTGGGTTGGCGATTCATCATACGGGGATTCGTCGTACTGGACACCCACGTCGTAGTCCACATCGAAAAACTCTTCCAAGTTCCCAGAATCTTGATCTTTGTGTTCGTTGTCCGTTTGGAGGTACTCAGAATCGGCCAAACCAACCATTGCATCGCCAAAGAGGGAGTCATCGTAACCAAACATATCCGATTGACGCGAGGGGACTTGACTCCTGATATCAACATCATGATCCATTCCATGTTCTCGAAGATTGTTTTTCTCTTGGGATCGGCTGCTTTCTGGACGATCGAAGTGAGATTCTAGTCCTTCCAGCTCGATATCCCCATAATCGCTCGTGGAATCCCGCGTCTCAGCGTCCTGCTCCATGAACGACAAGCTGTAGTCTCCACCAGCGCCATAATGGTACGCAGGCTTCTTGTGCACAATGGAAGAGATTGAGGAAGGCGGATCCTTCTTCTGTATGCTTTTGTGCAGCTGATGAAGATGGCGATATTCAAGGGGCCCACTCTTGGCCAACTCTGCCTTTCTCTTCTTCTCTTGCTGGGTCATGTCCAGCTCCTCGATAGCAGCTGAAGTTTTCCGCTTCGAAGCTGTCAATTGAAGTGTGGTTTGCATCTTCTTCCCCTTTTCGCTTGTGTTCTTCGTGCTAGTCTGAGGTTCATTCGCCTGAGCAGACTTCCTCATGGCAGGTTTTTTAGGTGGTTTATCGGTTCCTTCACGACAACACAAGTGCTTGCATATGTCTTTGTCCTTACACTTATGGTTACATGCCCATTTTCCGTTTTCGAGTTGCCTTGGCTCGTTGTCGTCCTCTTCGTTCATTTTCTCAGCTGGCTTTGCCACACCTTTCCCTTTCGCTTTATTTTTTTTAGACGTGTTCTTACGAGTGATTGCGTCAATAGGGTTAGAGTAGTTCTCAATATGATCAAAGTCGAGATCCCCGAGTGCTGCCTGAACTAGTTCGTCGTCATCGATCCCGTCGTCGTCGAAACTATCTGTACCGCCTGATAGCGTCCGTTTTCCGTTGGCATTCTCAATGCGTCGCACGGACATGTTGGACGTTGGCCGCTGAGGTTGGGGTTGCTGAGGAGGAGCGGCAACCTCGGGCGGCTTGGGAGCAGGAAACCATGATGGAGCAACCCTAGGCTTCACAGTTGCCTCTCGCTGTGTACCGGCTTGTATATTATTAGCTCTCGCACTAATAGTCAGGGCGTACTGTACTCACCAATTCGATCGCACATCACATAGCAGTTAATGAACTGATTGGTACTAGTCAGTATCGCTGGGAGGATCAAGGTTTGGCCCCTTTCAAGATTTTGGCCTCTGGCAAAAGTTAATAAGGGTATGATTCGAGACAAAGGTCCATATAACTTACCTAATTCGGGCAAAGTGCACCATTCGCCCATCGGAAGTTTCTGCCAACACGCATACATAGACAGGCCTTTTGTTAAACGTGAGAGGAGGTTTCTCATTTAGAAACCCGACCTCGACCTTCACCTGAAGCCTCACCCCGCCGGCCGTCTTAGTGATCTAGAGACATGATTACTATGAAATCAAGTGAACTTCAGTTACAACTTACCGAGTTCGGCTGTACGTGGAGCGATACTCGCAGCTTTGGAAAGAATTTGAGCCGTTCTAATATCTTCATGCCAAAGGGGGGGTTTCTGCTCATGAGCGTTTCGATTTTGTGAGCTGCGGTGGACTCTAAGTCCTCCATGGTCCTGATACCGGCATTGATAAACTTCATGATAGATGCAATACCCACCTCCTCGATCTGTTTCATCTGCATTGGACTGTCGTCCCATGCTCGTGCCGCCAGGCTTCGGTCCAGCATCAAAGCGTGATTGACGCTCACGGAATCTCCTAATGATATCTGACAGTCGACAATACAACGGATCAGTCGACTAGCATGATTGAAGACCTGAGACATCTCCATGTTATACTGATGTCTATTCTTCTGCATCTCAGCATCCAAGGTAATGTTCGCAGAACCGAGGACTGATTGGATCATGAGTGATACCTTGTGCGCAGGCAAAGTAAGGTTGACTGGAATGTGAAAGCGGATTGAAGACGATTTGTTTAGGTTCTTGTAGAAATTCTTCTCGCCACCCCTGAAGCGGATTTTCTCGAGTTCAGATGCCTGGGAGATTGCCGAAAGCTATCGATGCATTAGAAGCTTGCGTCATGAGAGCCAAGCAGAGCACAAAACTTACAATCTCCGAGATCTGGGCTTTTGACCTGAGGTTCACGAGGTTCTTCATCGTTTCAAAATGCACATAATAGCGTGACATGGCTTCACCGAAATCCGTACAACGAAAGCGTTCATCGCTAGTGATTAGATCGTTGTCCTGCAAAAGGGTGATGTCCCGTACGCAAATATCATCCAGCTGTTCGTTCATGTCTTGCCCACTCCTTGCTCCTTCAAGCTTGTAATGTCCGGGATTCTTCTGGAGACGAACATACAAAAATGTACCTGCAATCCACCTTCTTGCCGAAGGAAGATCGCGAATTGTCCCAAGTCCAACCTCGGCATTCAGGTGGTCAATGAGACCGAGATGAAGCTTGCTCTCTAGCAATTCCTGTCCAGTAACCATCATCTCGTAACGGCGGACCTTCGTATGGCGAGTCATGATAACTGCAATAGCGCTATTGTCAAATTGTGGTCGCCCTGCACGTCCAAGCATTTGCATGACCTCAAGATCGGAATACTCTTGAAGAACAGCATTGGTATAACCAACAGTGTTTTTGATGATTACAAAGTGACAGGGCAAATTGACGCCTACTGCCAATGTTGAAGTGCAACAGATGACGTTGATATCACCTTTGAGAAACCCATTCTCCACGCCGAGCCTGTCGTTGAGATCCAGACCAGCATGGTGAAAGGCTACGCCAGAGGCGGCACATTCGCGAAGTTCGCGACTTTTGAACTGAGGTGGCTGGCGAGGGGCGTTCCAATGTCGATCTCGTGAGCTCCTAGATGTCCACCAACTTGCAAGTATCTTTGCTGTAGACTCGCAACCATTCTTGGTGCAGCAAAATATCATGATCGGTTTGCGTTCCGAGTACTTTGAGATGACGTCGGGGAGCTTGCTATCGAGGAATTTCTCAAACTTCCAGTCATTGGAGCTGGTGTTGTAGCCACACACGGTCTTTCTCAACTTGACGGGCCTAAATTCTTCCCCAAAGATTTCCTTATTTGCGGCTTCGTATGGCTCTGCAGCGTTTCTGCCCAGCCAAGTTGCAACATCCTCGAGATTAGGGACTGTAGCTGACAGGGCGACGAAGCGCACGTCAGTGCCAATGGCTTTCATGCGGCAAACGACAGTCTCTAAAATGGCTCCTCGGTCGTCGTTGAGAATATGAACTTCATCAATGAGAAAGAGTTTGATGAGTCTCATAAGCTTCTCGTGATCCTTCCACTTTCTGGTAATACTGTCCCATTTCTCTGGCGTTGTTACGATAATGTTAGCAGTCTGTACATTTCGAAGATCTGCACTATCGCTGTCGCCAGTGAGCTCGACGCAGTTTAAGTTAAGGGGAGTGAATTTCTTCTGCCAGTCTCGCTGACGTTCCGAACACAAGGCCTTTGTCGGCGCTTGGTATATAATCTTGTACTGACCGGTGGCGTTAGTGTTGATTGCTCGACAAATTGCCAGTTCAAGTATAGCGGTTTTACCACTTCCAGTAGGTGAAGAAAGCACAAAGTTGTCATCGGACTTGTACACTTTCTGAAAGCATTTGGACTGGATCGCATTGAAGTTTGGGAAGGGAAACACAGTTCGAAGCCGATCAGGTAACTCCTTTACGAAGACCAGCGGGATACCCTGGATTATCGGAGGAGCATGTGATAGAGCAGGCTGTTCTGGGGCTGGTCTCTGAAAAGCTTGTGGATGAGAGGAAGTTGTTTCGTAATCCTGCTTAAGATCTGATATCCACCGCTCTTTTGCACGGATTTGAGGCCTGGTCGGACGACTTGGATCAATGGGTTGGTTATTGTCAACCCGTCGCTGGCTAGCCTTGAATGCTGGACTAGAAGACGCACCCAGCTGGACGTCTGAGCTAGTCTCCTGGGGCTGAGCAGCACCATAGGCGAATTGAGCTAAAAATTGTGAGTCAAACGTGCTTAAGAGTTGGGCTCTAGTGTAGAACTCACACAAATCCGGTACCCGCTGCTGTGAATAGTCATAATGACCTGCCCATCAATTAGGACCCCTTGTATCTCATTGTTGAACTGCGCCTCACCACCAGCATCATGCCTCTCGCTATCTCGCGCGGGGTAGGAATGCTGATATCGCGGGACAGTACTGTCGGCATATAGTTTGGAGTTTTGGGGCGGAAAAGCCAGTCGTTCTCGCCCTTGTTCCGCTTTCGTTCGTCGGTCCTCATATGGCTGCTGAAGTAGTTGCTCATCTGAATGGCATTAGTAACGGTACTCAGCACACATCCGGTCGAGAAAACGCACTGAACGAATCGAACGGTGACTCTCCATAATGATCGTCATCCTCCACCCTGTCATAGACGGGTTCGTGGTGGTGGCGAGCAGCGCGATATCGATCTCGTGCAGGGAGTGACTGTTCCGGTGGTCTAAATTGTGGTTGAAGCATGGGATAGTGTGAATGATTTCGTGACACGTTCCGACGCTCGTGGCCATCTGGAATGTGGAAGAAACGGTCCCCCATGGCTGCTAAATGTACTGTAGGTGGTAGTTGAGATAAAACATCGACAAGTACAAACTAGATGGCAAAAGAGAGAGAGAGACTGCACGGTTGACGACTAGAGGAGAGTGACAAAAAGAAAGATAGAGAAGTGTGGGGTGTGGCGAGGTTTAGTTGGAGGTTAGACAGAGTGGGAAGGCACGATGGGAAGCCGCGAGGGTTGACATTAGAACCTCATGCAGCACTCACCAACCAACTCATTCATGGGTGCCTTCAATCTGCTCGTAAGAAATGGGGCAAGATTTACAAGTGATGCTGGTGAATAAGACAGACGCTCCAAGTAAAGTTATAAAGTACTGTGGAGAAAGGAGGTGCTGAGGGACAATCTTCACTGAACAGCAAATCCAAAGTACGCCTGCGCTGAAGCAACGACTTGATCCAATATAATAATGAATTAGAGTCTTCGTATTGAATGACCCATACAGGTGCCTGTTTTATTACAGATTGATTCAAGAATCCCAAACACCGATGCCGTCCTGATCCAGGTTGGCAGTTCTTTATACAAAGGCATGTCCATACCCAAAAACCTATGCGATACTTCACACTCAGACAGCTACTCGCCACAACTTCTCAATCCTCTCTTTTCCCGCTCTCCCGATGATGCTCACCAATTGGCGTCCCCGGCCTACTCGAGCTCAACCCGGCACTTCTAGGCGGCGTCCCATGTGCATGTTCTATATCAAAATACATGGGATCGCTCCCGATGGTAGTTTTCTCGTAATCTGCGATTCGAAGAGGTGCAGACCGCGCGTGGTCTTGTTTACTGTAGAGATATGTTGCGAAGAGAACGACTGATGTGCCGACCAGGTACTGATACCACGTCAGTGGACAGCATGTAGTTAGAGAAGAAGGTACTAACCGATGTAGTGATAGTGAAGTCAAAGAAGAAATACGACGCAAGACAGCTAATGATGATGCTGATACTCGTCGCAAAGTTCTTGGCGATATTGTCGGCGTAGTTGATCACCAGCGCCACAATCACACCCCCAGACGCCTGGAACAGGATCGCTGCCCAGACAACCCAGTTATAGCCAGCGAAGAAACCAGTCTTTGCGATGTTCTCGCCATCTACCCAGATTACCCCAATAAATAGTGATGGAAACAGCGACCAGAATGAGAGCTGGCAGTTGCGCACCCAGAGCGACGTGTTCGCGGGCGTGGATTCCTTTAATATCTTCTCAAATGAGACACCTGCGAGGCCTGAGAGAGCGCATGCCACCAAGACCGCTACCAATCCCACGGAGGCATTCATTTCAGGGTGTTGCTGCGTAACAACGTCGTTTTCTATCCCTTCATATGTCGCCGATCGCTTGCTCAGTTGTGCTGCGGTACGACTTCCAAGCTTGCGGAGCTGTTCGATGGATCGAGGCATGAACGCTGGAGTTGATTGAGGGCCACCCCTCAAGATATCCATTGCAGTTGGTTCCGTAGCCGCCCATGGGAACTGCACAATTGAGACTCCGATTATGAGAATGAGCAAGGACGCCCATCTCTGGGGTGATAGTTTCCGATTAAGCATGATGACGCTGAAGATAGCTGTTGTAAGGATTTTGAGCTGATATGTGACTTGGAACGTTGCCGCGTCCAGATTGCTGACTGCCACATATTGAAGGGTATTTTGTAGGGTGTATAGAACTGCTGGTATGGCGAGTTTCCAGCTCTCGTTTGTAAAGATGGCGGATATTAGGTTTGAAAAGAGGACAGTTGCGGGAGGGTTCCCTGATGTATTTATCGACATATCATATAGGGCCTGTCATTGATTGTTAGACCAGGTCTTCCTCGGAGCATGAACCCACGGTACCATTGTAAGACTTATGGCGAGCTTGATAACTTCATTGAGGAATACTGAGGTTGAGGTATGATATCTCTGCCCACCAACGAGCGGCATAATCCTTGAATAATGCATAACCTGCCCAATCCATTGTCAGTCATGTCATCCCAATGTTGCCCATGTTGAGGTTCCGAAGCCGCGGTTGTAGGGTCGCTCGCCGCGTGGGGCAGTGTAGTGGGGAGATGGGAACGTCGTACCAAGATGAGCGCTGAGTTCTGGAATGTGAGCTGCAGCAAAAGTTAGCGCGACGTTAGAGTATGCTTCAAACTGAAGCTGGAGGACGCAGAGCTTACCGTGACCAAAGAAAGGTGCTTCATAGAGACACCGCCCAGCGTCCCACCTCTGCCTCTCTGATCGATAGCCATGTTGCCCTTCACGTTCTGTTGGTGCAATGTCGTTCAATGGCGAGCGTTAGAGATGCAGAGACGCGGCGCAGAACCTCATATAGGAGGAGGCGGAGTATGTAGAAGGAGCGTTGGAGGGTGCCTGACGCGGGACAGAATACGAGGTTTACCCCAGATTCTTCAGGGCTGAGCTGACCCTGACCACCTGCACCAACTGTACCGGGCGCCTCGCTACGGGCGGCGATCGCCAAGGATTGACGATCCAAACCTAGTTCTAGACTCGTTTGCGAATTCTTTTTTTGCTGTCAGACGATGTGAACGCATGTTCAGCACAGACTAACATGCGTTTCTATCACCTTACTTTCCTTTCCATCATCTCATGTCAGATCCTAGCGATCCCTTCATGGTCGAGCCATTCTGGCTAGAGCACAAGGTTTAGCTTAGCGTTGGTAAGCTCCACCGTACCTGAATTGGTCTCTGGAGGGTCGGAATGACATGTGCCATTCCGAAGGGTTCCGAGGTTGACCTTCACCCCATCAGCACATCTGCATACTCGGGTCTTTTCCTAGCAGAGATTAATGACTTGCCTTATGATCCTTCGTGGCTATGGTGAAATTATCTATCTCCTTTTTAAGGCCGATCATCTGGGCGGAGCAATAGTATAACATCCTATCGCGGGGCTTAAATAGGTGTTCAAGTAAAGGAGAAAGTTGTAGCACACTATCAGAATCTCACATTCATGATAGAGGATTCACAAACATTGAAGGTAAGATGTCGAACAAATTCATATCCGCACAAAAACTATAATACATGTCCCAGCGTAGATATAGCCCTAGCTTTTCCATAATACACCCATACGACTCCCATACGACTCCCATACGACTCCCATGTATCCTGCTAACATGATATTACCTGCAAGACAGAGGACGAAAACTCTCCACCTTCTCCGTGAACAAATGAAACAAGCCCATAAAATGCAGAGCGCCAATGCTCAAAATTCAGCACCTATTGCTCAACACCAGCCCCACGGCCGCCCCTGAAGAGGCGCTTTCCACCTCTGCCACCTTCATCCCCTCCATCCTCTCGATCACGCTTCTGTCCACGTCCAGCACCCGGACCCTGGAAAGGCTGGGCGCCCGGATTTAATCCTCTAGGGCTATTCTGTCCCTGACTTTGACTATGCCCACCAGGTACATTAGTTTGGATGTTGCCTCCACCGCGACCACCCCGTCCTCTACCACCATTATTCCCACCACCACGACCAATCTGAGAGCCACCAGCAGCTGTGCCAGCGACGTTCAGACCCGTGTTATTCTGATTTTGCTGATTGGGATTGACGTTTGGGTTGCCACCGCGTCCAGGACGGGGAATGCCACCTCCGCGGGGAATGCCCGTCTGATTTCCCTGTGGCTGGCTTAGTGCACGAAGCGCCGCAGGTCCAGTGCCGAAATTGCTGTCCCTGCCTCCTCGACCGCCCTGCTGTTGTGGCGGCTGTTGCGGTTGTTGTGGGTTACCGAATGGTGAGCTCGACCTCGAGTTACTCATGTTGTTTTGAGGCTGGATCACGAAGCCAGGCTGAGGAAGACCTCCGCTGAATGCTCCGGCTCCAAAATTCTGGGGTTGTCCAGCTCCAAATGCGTTAGCTGGACGGTTTAGGTTGGGTTGGCCGAAGCCGGCACCGTTTCCTGGGAGAGGCATTCCGCTTGGACGGCCGAAGGAGCCTGGCTGACCGGATGGCTGGCCAAAAGAGCCCGGCTGTAGTGCTGGTTGACCGAAGGAGGATTGACCGAAGGGGGACTGGCTGAAAGGAGTAGCGACTGTACCATTAGCTTGGGGTTGGCCAGCAACTGCGGACTGCGAAACGGTTTGGGCCTGCTCAGTGAGAGGTTGCGAAGATCCCGCTGCCACGCTTGTTGGCGGCTGGGATGACTGGGCTTGCTTTGGCTGCTCTGTCTCAGTTGTTACTGTCTGCAAAGTCGCGGATAGTGTCGATGGTTGGGCCTTTGCGGGCGTAGATGCAGGTACGGCAGCAGGCGCAGCAGCAGGCGTAGCTGGGGGGGCTGCCGGCACCGCTGGTGGTGCTTTTGTAATCTTGACAATTTCCCAAACCTCTCCGACCGGTTTCTCGGGCGTTTCCTTTGCAGCCTTCTCAACAACACCCAGCTTTGCGTTTGCTGTTGCCATTCGATTCTGAGTCAAGCTGTTCTTCGCAGCCCATTTCTTTGCTTCTTCCTCCTTGCCTTTCGCCTTGGCCACTTCCAGTTGCTCTTTAGTGGCCACGGCGCCATTTGACGCCGTTGCGGCCTTCTCGGCAAAGATCTTCTCTTGCTCTGCCTTGACACTTGCCTTGGCTTCTTCGACCTTCACGGCTATGAGTCTCTCCTGCTCTGCTTTCGCCTTATTAAGATTATTTCTCACGTTGCGTCCTATGATCTCCTGTGCAGTCTTGTTGCCAGCAATGAAATCTTGGACTTGCTTTATGGAAGCCTCTTGAGAGGGTGGCACTTCGGTCTTGACATTAATGGAGTTGGTAGCGGCTTCGTCTTTAGGTGCAGATTGGTCGTTCGACGGCGAGGCAGCCTGTGTCTCATGTCGAGTGCGATCTAGTTCAGCCTGGTGCTCGGATTTGAGCCTCTTCACCTCCTCGTCAAGAGTTTCGCGATGTTGTCTTAGCTGTGCGTTTAGCTTCTCCTTCATCTTGTTGCTGCGTTCCCTAAGCTTCTCCGCCGCCGCAGTTTCGGACGCAGCTTCGACGCGAGCAGTGAACTGTGCGTCCAAGTCGGATTTGATGGCCGCTACTTGCTCCGCAACTTCTTCTGATATAGGCTTGACACCGCCGTCTGCGTTGCCATCTGCGGAAGACTTCGACATGTCCGCATGTGTCCGCAGATCCTCGGCCTCTTTTTGCGCTGTAGCA
This sequence comes from Herpotrichia juniperi, assembly GCA_014905255.1. Classification (NCBI taxonomy): domain Eukaryota; kingdom Fungi; phylum Ascomycota; class Dothideomycetes; order Pleosporales; family Melanommataceae; genus Herpotrichia; species Herpotrichia juniperi. Next base: position 584,226 of record BLYF01000096.1, read on the forward strand.
AGCTGCTGCTTGAGTTTCTCCACGTCTTCGGAGGGTGCTTGACCAGGTGCTGTGGGGACACCTGATGACAGTTGGGACTGCAACTCTTGTACTCGCTGTTCAGCTTGTTCGGCTCGCTGCTCGGCTTGTTTCGTCTCGTTTTGTGCTTGTGCCACCTCAGCATTAAGAGCCGCGATACGTTGCTGGAGTTCGGCCTGCTCCATAGTTAGATAAGATCTGAGCATACTATATTTGATTAAACTTACAATGTGCTTCTCAAGGTCCTTAATCCGCTCGGTCTTGAACTGGTTTTCGATGCCCACAGCAACTGATCTGTTTGACTCTTCTATGTGGGCCCGCTCCGCCGCAACGGCACGTGCTTCCAAAGCTTCTCGCTCCTCATTTGGAAGACCAGAGCTCTCATCAATCTGTCCCTCTTCATCCATTGCTGTATCGGTGTTGGCATTTGCGATAGCCTCATCGCGAGCCGTCTTTGTCGTCTCAAGTTCCTGCTGAACAGTCGTAAGCTGTTGTCGAAGTTCATCACGTTCGTTGGTAATGGCCTGGATAGTGGCATCTCTCTCTTTGATTGTCTGGTTCATACTCCTGACCTTTTCTTTGGACGAGTTGATGAGTTTCTCCCGGCGTTCTTGGAAGCCCTTCTCCAACTCCGACTTCTCGCTGTTGATTCGCTCTTCGACACCATTGACGAGCTCCTGGGCTTGATCACGCTCGGTCCGCAAAGTCTCAATCTGCGTCTTCAGGGCCTCGAGTTCGACAGGATCGATGCGGTCGTACTTCTGCAAAACATCCTGGTGTCGCTTCTGCCAATGGTCGCGGTCACGTTGGAGGAGCTCCAGCTCTCCGCTCTTGATAGAAAGCTCACCCTCAATTTCGTGTACACGAGCTTGAAGTGGCTGGATCTGGTTATACAGCTTCTCGACCTCGTCCGTCTTCTCCTTGAGGCGATCCTGGGCTTGACGTGCTTCATTGCGGAGACTGCTAGAGCTCTCGCGATAGACATTAAGTTGCTCAACTGTGTCCTGTAGTGTCTTGAGGCTAGAAGAATTCTGCTTGCTCTGTGTCTGGGATTGCTGCTCCGTGCTTAACTTCTCACGAGCTTCGTCGAGCTGACTCAACGTATTGTCCAGCTGAAGCTTTAGGCGCTTGGCTTCCTGGAGAGACATCTCGTGCTGAATCTCTACAATCTCTTTCTCTCGGCGGAGGAATTGGACGATTTCTTGGAGACCGCCAGCATCAGCGTCGGCATTGGCAGCATCTGAATCGCCAGCAATTGATACTCGACTTGTCTTTAGGCCAGAAATTTGGGTGCTAACGTTCTCAAGTTGTTGGTGGAGAATCTTGTTCTGCTCATTCAAATCGTTGTATCGGGTTCGACTTTCTGCGATCTCGCGTTCGTATCGTTCGCGAGTTTCCGCCCAGTGAGCTTCGCCCTGTGTTAATGAAGCGAGCGCAGCTTCGCCTTCAGCCTTGTACTGAGCAACAGTAGTCCTCAGCTTGTTGTGTTCTTCGCGGATGTCTCGAAGGTTGTTCATAGTTTCGCCGTGTTTTCCGACTTCATGTTCGTAGTTTTGCTGGGCGCGAGTCGCAATCTCTGCCTGCACCTTCTTGTCCTCTTCGTGGAAGGCGGCGGTATTCTTGTAACCTTCTGCTTCGTCCTTGATGCGGGTGACTTCAGTCTCAAGGAAATCTTTTTGCTGCACAAGCCGGAGGTTCTCTTCTTCGTGTGTCCTCCGCAACTCAGAAAGCTCAGTATTGGTAGTCGCGAGCTCAGTCGAGATCTCCTCTACCCGTTGTTCCAGATCGAGAATTCTCGCATCCTTCTCAGCCATAACTCGGTCCGTCTCTTGCTGCATTTGATCACTAGTCGTATGGAGGTTGTCTAGCTGCTCCTCGGCATCCTGTGCAATAGTCTTGTACGTCTCGATGTGCATCTTCGCAGCTTCGACTTGCTCCAACACTGTCTCGAGCTCTTGCTTGAGGTTAGACACTTCAATGGTGAGCTCCTCTTCTCGGCTCAGGCCGTCTTCATTCGCTTCGGTAGATCCGTTCATGTGTGGGGCGGCACGTGGGTGCATGTTTTGTCCACGCTCCTCGGCAGCTCGAAGCTCCGCCTTGAGCTCGTCGACACGGCCTTGGAGTTGATCGCGTTCTGTTTTCACAGAGGCAAGCTCCGGGCGGATGTTGTGCAAGGCCTTGGTAAGATCGTCAAGTTGTTTGCGTGTTTCGGTCTGCTCGTATTCGCGGCGCAAGGTAGCGTTCTTGTGGGCTTCGACTTCCTCATCGAGTTTACGGTGGACATTCTGCAGCTCTGTCTCTAGTGTCTCGACTTTGGACTGTAAACGGCGTCGATCTCCGGCTTCAGACAGATCTTGCTCGTTCCGAAGATTCTGCAAATCACTGATCATCTTGTTGAGTCGACCTCTCTCTTCCACGAGCGCCTTGTTGTCGTCAGCAAGGCGGGTTTCGATCGTCTTCGATAACCCTTGCGACTGCTTCAGATTTATGTTTTCGCGTTCAAGGCTGTCCGCCAAACTCTTTGCCTCGACAAGTTCTTCAGCGGCTTGTTGTGTTCGGACGTCTTGCTTGGCCGCAGCATCCTGCAACGAATCGCATTTCTTCTGGATCTCGTCGTTCTCCGACTGCAACAGCCTAAGCTTATTCTGGAGGAGCTCATAGCGTTCTCTTGAAAGCTGATTCGCATTGTTCAATTGCATCACATTGCTTTGAAGTCGGTTGTTCTCCTTAGCGAGGTCATCCACTTGTCGCTTCAAGGTGGCGTGGTCGGTGGCACTCTCCTGTCTAAGCGCGTCCATGTGCGCTTGCATATCCTTGATTAGCCTCTCATATTGTGTGAGTTCTTTTGTCCCAGGAGTCTGATTGACGCTCTGTGAAAAGTTTCCGGGGGGGGGCGTTGAAGGTGTTGCGCCATCCGAACCTTCTGGAAGCTGGCCACGGCTTGTGACTATGCGACGGAACATATCTCGTTCCTTCATGTAGCTTTGCGATCGGAGGTTGAGCGACTTGATCTCTTCCTCGTTGCGGGAGAGTTTCTCGCGTAACTGTGCAAGCTCTGCGCGATCTTTTTCGGCCTGGTTGCTCTTCTCCCGAGCCTCGCTGCCTTCGTACTGTTCTCCAACTGAACGGATAGTCCGCACAAGCTCGTCGTTCTGCTTCTTGAGACCTTGGACGTCTCTGAATAGAATGAGATGTTTGCTGATCAAGCGGCCTGTGGCGGTAGTATCTTCCAGTTCATCATCCGGCACACCTTGGATTGCCGCAAGTAGTTTTTGCTGTTGTTCGGAGCTCAGTGATTCAAGTCCTTGTTCTTGCACCTGCTGCTGATAGAGAAGGATATTGATTTGCTGGCTAAGGTCGCGAAGTTGCTGGCTCTGAAGCTCGCATTCACGCTGAAGCCCCTGGTGATCGCCCTGGGTCTTCCGAAGCTCTTTGCGGGCAAGTTCCCTTTCTGCTATAGACTCCTCCAGGAGAGCAGAGATTTCACCAGTTTCCGTGGTCAAACGCTCGTTTTCTTGGCGGAGTTCCTCGATCTCAGGCTGTCGGTTCTCGAGCTCTTCAAGCATCTCGTTCATGGTAGCTGTCCGCTTCTCGTCCCGCTCTTGGTAAGTGCGAAGTTCCGCTTTCAGTTGTGTGTTTTCTGCGTAGAGTTGGGTCGTGCTTAGACCGCCTCTGATTCGTGATCCTCCAGGAGTCATAACGCTCGGAGAGCCAGCTCGTCCAGGTGTATCGAAGGCGCCATTCATGACGCGGCGGGGAGTGGCAGGAACGTTGGCTGGGGTCCTTGACTCGGAGATAATGGCTTCGAGAGTCTCCACCTTCTTCTCAAGTTCAGCCGTGTTTGTGTCCAACTTCTCCCTCTCGGTGCGCTCCGTCTGAACCTCAGCTTGCAATTGGCCAACCTCTGTGGCAGCCCTGTCCTCGACCTCGTAGAGCAGGTCCTTGACCTCCTGCAAATGCGCCTTGGCCGTGTTGGCGCTTTCTTGGTGTAGAGTGGCGAGGCGGCGAGCATTGTCGAGCTCAGCACGGAAAGATTCTTGGCTCAACGCGGCCTGGTTCTGGAGCTGTTCCATCGAAGAGATCTTGTCCTCCAGCTGTTGCTCCAGAAGCTGTAGATTCTGGCGTTGCGATGCCTCGGTGCGGCGGAGCGTCTCGATTGTCTGGCTTGCATCTGCGTTGGCGCGCTGGAGCTCGGCAATCTGCGCGTTCTTCTCCTTGCGGAACTTTGTGTTGTCGGTGGCGCGTGTCTTCAGTTCCGTCTCATACCAATCGTTGTTCTTCTTCAGGAGCTCGATCTCCTGCTGGAAGTTTTGCTCGCGGAATCGGACGCTGGTGGCAGCATTCTCCAGAGTCTGGCACTTCTCTTCCAGCTCAGAGACCTGTTTGCGGAGGGTGACGAACTTCTGGTGCTGGGTCGAGAGCTCTTCGGCGAGGCGGTCGTGGGCGGCGGACTTGGCTTCGTGGAGGGCGACAGTATCCCGGTTCTGCGATTCCAGTGTCTTGATGCGAGACTCGAGAGACTGCACTTCGGCTGTCGAGTTGGTGGCGGTGGATTTGAGCGTCTGCAGCTCCGTCTCGATCTGCTCGCGGGCCGTCTCTGTAGGACACATTGAATCAGCATTGCACGCGGGGCCAATGCATGCATGGGCACACTTACCCTCCTGGCTGAGCTTCTGCCGCAGCTCCTCGGCCTCCTTCAGAGCCTTGTCGGCGGATGCTTTGAGCGACCGCGCGCGAGTGTCGCTGCCGCGGATCGCGTTCTCCAGTTCGACATCGGAACGAAGCTTCTCCGACTTCAGTTCATCGTATTCTCGCGCCTTCGCTTCGATCTGTGCAAGGAATGACTGCACAAGCTCAGCCGTGGGCGCCGACAGCAACGATTGTATGGTGGGTTCGGGCACAGAATAGGACGCGGCAAGGTAGCCAACGTCAACGGCAGCCGCAGCCATAATGGGAGAATTGTTTAGGGGGTTCAGCGCATCCTCGGGGGGTGGGGTGGATGGAGAAAGAAAGGAAAGGCAAAAGGAAGGTCGGTGGAGTTGAGTGTTGGCGAAATAATGGTTGCGCTGGGTGAGCAGAGGCAGAGTCGCGTTGAAGACAAAGCGCACGGACGTTCGGAACTGGCCTAGCGCCAGACAAGGGTAACGGCGGCCTTATTCACTTTGGTATGCTATACCGGCAGTATTCCGTCGACCTCAGATGTTTCTTTCACTCACACCACACCACCGCACCCGACGTGCCAACATACCGCCTTATCTCATTCACCCACCCGCCAACACGCCCCAGTGCCGCATCTATTGTGCGACTCTTTAACTAGACGCTTGCACACAAAACTGGACCCCCGAAACCGCCGCCTGTCCCTCTTCCCCCGACAACTCGCTCCCTCACTCACGCTCACTCACTCACCACCACTACTATTACCACCACTACTATTACCACCACTACTATTACCACCACTACTATTACCACCACTAC
>BLYF01000096.1:589800-682377 GCA_014905255.1 Herpotrichia juniperi
CACCACCACCATGGCCCACCTCAAGCCCAACAGCGCCGCCAGACTCGGCGCACCCTCTCCAACGCCTTCCAACTCCTCCACCGGCGCCATCAAGCGGAAGCGCCATGAGGATGTTGCGCCGGCGTCCGTCGTCTACTCGCAGCCGCAGGAAACGGGCACAGGTAGCCATGTCTACACCCAGCTCACCTACACCATCGAGCATCTTCGCAACACCCAAACATGGATGACATTCGAGGAGATTATGAATTACCTCAACATTCGCGAACATGAGCAAGCCACCCGCGCGCATCTCCTGACTCTCTACCGCAGCGACAACCCGGCGAACCGCGTCGAGTACGACCCCCAAAACAACAAGTACCGCTACAAGCCCAAGTACGATATCCGCAACACCTCCGAGCTCAAGGGTTGGCTGCAGAACCAGAAGTCTGCCCAGGGGCTGTCAGTGAAGGACCTCAAGGACGGATGGCACAGCGTGCAGGACGACATCAAGACGCTGGAGGACAAGAAGGAAGTGCTGGTGAAGCGCAACCAGAAGGATAGTCTGGCCAAGACCGTGTGGATCAACGACCCGTCGCTCATGCATAAGATGGACGACGACTTCAAACACCAGTGGCATGGCATATTGCTACCCCCTAATCCCGATGATCTACGCAACAAGCTCTTGGGCGCGGGCTTGAAGCCATCGAGCGCACCTCGAGAGGCAACGTCGACGAAGCCCAAGGACAAGAAGCGGAAGGCACCGCGACGCGGAGGCAAGCAGACCAACACCCACATGGCCTCCATCCTGAAGGATTTTTCTCATATGAGGAAGTGAACTGTTTTCAACTGCATAGCATCGGCGTTTGGGGGACTTTGGGGTACAATATCGGATTCATCAGTACAAAATTCCTACAGCAGGACTCTCTCTGGCGGTTCCGCCAATCGACTTCAGTATGCATCTAAGTGGGATGAGATGATGTATATGTTAGCTCCTTGCATGGGTCGGGCAGCACGGATCATTAAAACAATCTTGTTTCAAGCGCAGACGATGGGGAACAAATAGGCTCCACCGATCAACTCTGTACAATTGCGAGCTTTTTCCCTTGCCTCTGTAAACAACATGTAACAAGATAGAGAGAAAGTTACAAGTTAGACCAAGAAACTTCAAACTATATAAAAATGCTGTGACAGTGTCTGTATGCACCAGGATAAGCGGCGTCATGGCCCAAGCTCAAATTGTTTAGCATGGTGACATCAACCCAAGTCTCCCATCTTCCACATCTGCAATTCAAGATAATGGCGTCGACAAATGCGCCCAGAGTTTTACGGACTCTCCCCAAACTCGCCCAACAAGCATGTCGACCCGCACTCACACTACACGCACCACGAATACCTTCCATACGCACCTCCGCCCGCCTCTCATCAACATCAACATCCACCCACGCCTCCCCGCACAACACCTCGAAATCCTCCGTCGATCCCACAGAAGTAACCCACTTCAATGCCCTGGCGTCATCATGGTGGGATCCCCACGGCCCCTCTCGGCTCCTCCACCTCATGAACCCGCTCCGTCACGAATTCATATCAAGATGCCGGACTGCCAACCTGCACACCGACCCACCCACGCAACTCAAATACCTCGACATCGGCTGCGGCGGCGGCATATTCGCTGAGAGCGCGGCGAGGTTGCCCGGCACGTTGAGCGTGACGGCTATTGATCCGACGCCGGAGGTGCTGAAGATTGCTGAGGCGCATAGACGGAGGGATCCCGTTCTTATGCGGGATGGGAAGTTGACGTATCTCAATAAGTCTGTTGAAGACTTGGCTTTGCCGGCCACGCCGGAGGAGGGGTTTGACGTGGTGTCCATCTTTGAGGTCATCGAGCACGTCAACGCCCCTGGTCCTTTTCTTGAAAACGCACTACAGCATGTGAAGCCTGGAGGCTGGCTGGTGCTGAGTACGATTGCGCGGACGTGGACGAGCTGGGTGGTTACTAATGTGGTGGCGGAAGATGTGCTGGGGATTGTGCCGAAGGGGACGCATGATTGGGGGAAGTATATCAATGAGGGGGAGCTGAGGGAGTGGTTTGGGAAGAGGGGGTGGGGGAAGGATGGCGGGATGAAGACGATGGGGGTCATGTATGTGCCAGGGTTGGGGTGGAAGGAGGTTGGGGGGAGTGAGCAGTGGGGAAACTATTTCTTTGCTGTGCGGAGGGATTTGTAGTTATAGAGTGAAGAGGGAGCACATATGATACCCAGAGTCAAATGTACGATATGGGATGCTACGATTTGTTCAAGCAGGGCCAGTGGTTTTGAACATGCTCCGTGTGAGATCATCATGCCTAATTCCATCATATACGGTCTTCCATACCCCAACGACCCAAAAACGCCTTGCAATGCCATTGTACACGCACATGCTAGATCCTGGTATACGCAATCCCTCCTCATTTCGACGCATCCAACGCAATCTTCTCCATCTTCCGTCTCAGCAAAAATTCATCTCCTACCGCTTTCTTCGGATCCGGAAACAAAATTGTATATTCCGGCTTCGTAGGCTCGTATTTTGTCCGCTGCGGTTCGTCGAACTGATCCACTATCCGTCCTTCTCTTAGCTCTTCTTCCATCTCTTTAGACATGAATATGTCTCCCTAAAAATGCATCAATACCCTCATATCACGCAAGTTCCCTGCAGCTGCCCAGACTGCTCTCTCGCAGTGTGTAAAAGGTGGGTAATTCGTACCTTTGCGCCATCTTCCGGATACACATATGTCCGCACTTTATCCCACTCCACCTTGAACCGTCCGAATTGATCGATAGTCCCCATATTACCGACATTGTTGCCTTTGTAGTAGTCCTTTTTGGCTTGTTTTGTGCTGAGGGGGAGGCGGCGAATAGTTTTGAGGAGGACGGGGGTAGCTTTGAACATTGCGGGTGCTATTCAGGGTCTTCCCTCCGACTCAGTTCGACCTCGATATCAATTGATGGCAATCCGCTTCAATCGTGACGCGCGCAATTTGGCATTCAGAGCTCTCCTCCGGCGGCCGGCAAAGCTCCGGAGTGATCGCTGCAGGGATTGGCCAGGAAAAAAGTTTCCAACCACGCCAAGATTTCGAACATCGCAATTTTTGCCCGCGCAGGAAACCAAGCTTCAACACAACCACACACGAAATGCCGCCCCGGATATCGCGATCTTCGACACAAGGCGGAAAGGCCTCGAAGCCTCGCGCAACGGGTGCAGCAGGCCGAAATCCCCGCAAAGCCGCTAAACGCGCCCTTGATGCCTTCTCCATCGCCGGCCATGAACATGCCGATAAACCTAAGATCCGCGCAAATCGACTAGGCGAACTCGAACAGTCTGGTCCCCCAACTCGGTCAAAACGCCCGCGGGATGACGAGGATGAAGAGGAGAGCGACGAGGAAACAGATGTGAAGAGAAGGAAGAAGAGAGACGGGGACGAGAGTTTCGACGAAGGAAGTGATTCAGAGGGCAATGAATGGAGGATGGGGAATGTGGAAGATGCGGATGATAGTGATATTGACTCCGACGAGGCGTTTGGGGAGAGTGATGAGGAGAGATTTGAAGGGTGGACCTTTAGGGGGAGCCAGAGTAACCAGAAGGGTGGAAAGGGAGAGAAGAAGGCTAAAAAAGAGCAAGATGAGGATATTTTCGATGACAATGATGATATCGATCTGGACGAAGGTGATAGTGCGGATGCTGAAGAGGACGACGAAGAAGATGATTTGGGTGAGGATGCTATTGATCTGGCGACTGCGCTAGATCAGTGGGAGGATAGTGAGGAGGAGGAGAAGAAGCCCAAAAAGTCAAAGAAAGACAGAAAAGAGACAAAAACGAAGAAGAGCGTGTCTACTTTTGACGACAGCGAGGATGAAGAGGAACACCAGGAAGACTCAAAGCCTTTTGTTTCCGCTTTTGACGATAGTGAGGAGGAAGAGAAGCCACGGAAGTCGAAGAAGTCGAAGCTGTCCATCTCTGCTTTCGACGACAGCGAGAACGACTCGAGCGATGAAGATATGTTTTCAGTAGAAGGAGGTTCGGACTACACATCATCAGAGGACGAAAGCGAGAAGGCAGCACAGCTACAGGATCTGATCGAGTCCCTCCCATTCGAAGAGGAGGAGCAGCCAAAGTCTCGAAGAGTCGAAGTGCACGAATCTGGGGCACCATCCGAGTTTGGTGTCTTCCGGAAAGTCGACCTAGCAGCCTACAAGCCCAAGATCGCCGACCCAGAAAAGAAGAAGTCACTCAAGCTGCTGCAAGACGATCTCAAGCCATCAAAACGGAATGATATTGCTAGGAAGCTAGATGCACCCCTTCCAAAGCGCCAACAGGACAAGCTCGATCGCGCAGTTGCTACTGAGAAAGCTAATGAAACACTCGGACGATGGACAGATACTGTCAAACAAAATCGCCGCGCTGAACATCTGTTCTTCCCCATGAAGCATCCTAACGAAGGCGAAGCATTCGGTGCCAACGCTCTTGTACCTACCGCGTCCTCCGCCCCTGCAAACGACCTCGAAAGCACCATTCAATCTATCTTGGAGCAGAGCGGGCTTTCCAACGGGAAGAACGACGAAGAGAACATTCAGAAGTGGGAGGAACTGCAAACGAACAAGCTGCCGCTAGAAGAGGTCACAAAACGACGTGCTCAACTCCGGCATGAGCGTGAGTTGCTTTTCCGAGAGGAAGTGCGTGCACGAAGAATCAAAAAGATCAAGAGCAAGTCTTATCGAAGAGTGCACCGGAAGGAGCGTGAAAGGATTGCACAGCGCGAAAGAGATGCTCTCAAAGCTGATGGCGTCGAAGTCTCCGAAGACGAACGGGAGCACAACGATCGTCGCAGGGCGGAAGAGAGAATGGGCGCCAAGCACCGTGAGAGCAAGTGGGCTAAGGGTGTCAAAGCAAGCGGAAAGGCAGCTTGGGATGAGGATGCTCGCGCCGGCGTGACGGAAATGGCCAGACGAAACGAGGAGCTTCGACGTCGCATCGAGGGCAAAGAAGTGCGCGACGAGGATGATGAGGGGTCCGACTTCTCTGACGATGAGGACGAAGACGCTGGAGACAGTGATGAAGATGGCAATGATGTTCTCAAACGACAACTTGGGAAACTGAAGTCAAACCCATTTTCGACCGATGAATCCAAGCTGGGCTCTATGTTATTTATGCAAAAGGCTGAAGCTGCGAGAAAGGCTAGAAATGACGAAGACATTGAGACGATACGGCGAGAACTAGCTGGAGAAGAAAGCAACAGCGACATTGAAGATGAGAATGCTGCGCGTCTTGGGCGTAGGAAGTTTGGTCCAGGGGGCAAATCGGCTGTTCCAGCGTATCAACCTGAACGTGGGGAGTTTGAGGAGCGACCTGCCTCTGACGACGACGAGGAAGGCCAACGGAGAATCACTAATGGAGGCTTAGATGATACTGACAAGCCTGCATTCTCTCTCTCCAACGGTGTTAACCCTTACCTCACGAAAGCACCCAAAGAAAAGAAGTCGATGAAGGAACCCGATGCTCTATGGAAGGCTCAAGACACAAGCTCTGCTGCAAAACAGACGGCTAAGCCCAAACCGAAATCAAAGTCCAAACCCAAACCCAAGTCGCAGCAATCCTCAGACGATGAACTCCCGGAACCCGTCGTCACAGTACCAGACGAGGATGGCTGGCAAACAGTCGTCAAGTACAACAAATCAGATGATGGGGAAGAAGAGGGCGATATCGAGAACGACGGCATCGACCTCGGCGTTGTGATGCGCAACCAAGAACTCACAGCCAAAGGCTTCGCCGGCGACGACGTCGAAGCCGAGTTCGCTGCTGAAAAATCCGCTCTTATCGAAGAAGAAGCCGACAAAATCATCACCACCTCTCTCCCGGGCTGGGGCGCCTGGGTCGGCGATGGTCTTTCCAAAAACGCACAGAAGAACAAGGGCAAGAAGACTGTCACTCATCAAAAGGGGATCAAGCCCGAAAGCAGGAAAGATGCGAGTCTAGATAGGGTGATTATCAATCAGAAGAGGGTGAAGAAGAACTCGAAGTATATGGCGAACCAGGTTCCATTCCCCTTCGAGAATAAGGAGCAGTATGAGCGAAGTCTGAGGCTGCCGAAGGGACAGGAGTGGACTACGAAGCAGACGTTCCAGGATAGTACGAAGCCTAGGGTTATTGTTAAGCAGGGCATTATTCGGCCGATGCATAAACCGCTTATTTAGGTTACTTGATAGGAAAATGGATGGTAATGGCTGCCTAGTTCCAGATCACAACCTCGCTTACATCACGTGTGCCGACCCACATGGTTGCGGGGAGGACGAAATGTTTCTCGGATGAGGGCGCGACATTGATTGGCCAAGTAATTAAATACATAATATTTATCCAATTCACTACAAGTCTAGCTGTGCCGCAACCTGCAGGGCACAAGACAGCCACCAGGCATCAGCATAACAACACGCTAATCCCGGTCGTTTACTTCAAAGAGTGTCTTGCACCTCTAACATAACATCTGCACCAGCACAACCGGAGTTCGATATGGCCATCCCCAATCTCCACACTCTTGACAGCGATGTCATTTACTCAATCTTAGCGCTCTCCTCAAACTTCACAACTCTCTACTCCCTAATCACCACACATCCCGCCATATACTACGTTTTCTCGACCCGCCGTCGTCTCATCCTGCGCCTCGTTTTCCGAAAACATGGAAATATGGCTGCGGCCCACGCCTTCATCACACAAATTCAATGCGCCAACCCAATCGACTACGTTGCCTTCCGCGAAGCCTGGCGCCCGAATTCGCTAGTCCTCCGGCCGAACGGACTAGCCATAACATGGGCAACGGCTCTCCTTGCTGCATACCATAGAGTCGGACTCCAAGATGAGAAGCTGGCGTTCGCTAAACAGATCGCCATAATGATCATTAAGTCGAAGAGAGGGTGTATCTCAAAAGATATGAGGATTCTGGCTAGAGCGGTCGTGAGGACACATATGAATGCGAGGCTTTTCAACGAAGCTGTGGTGCTGCTAGAGTGGATGAGATCGAGACTTGATCCAAAGAAGCCAGAGCATAGTGCTTGGTGCAAAGAATTCGTTGCTTCCTTCAAGAAAGTTGGTAATGTAGAGAGAGCGCTACAGCTGCAGATCGAGTGCTGGGAGTTTTACAAGACAACTATTGGCCCCGGGAGCGACGTAGCCTTGGATTGGGCAAGGGGGATTGTGAAAGAATACAAACTTGGCGGGAACGAGGAAGAGGCGTTGCAGTTCCATAAGAGAGTCAGGAGTGGACTCGATCCAACAAGTACGCCCTATGTCGCTTGGTCACGGCAATTAATCCACATGCTTCAGCGAGAAAAGAAAGCTGCAGAAGCTCTGACTGTTACCGAAGAAGTCTGGCGACATCTTGATATCAATGTTACCGGTTATAGAGCCTGGACAAAGCAGCTCAGCGAATTGTACGAAGTTATGGACAGGCCTGAAGATGCGATTGCAGTGTGCGAGGCTTGTTGGATAGCTATAACTGAGAATTTGGAACAAGTTGCTAATAGCGGGAAATACCAAGTTCCTAATAGCGGGAAATACCAAGCGAGAGGGGCGGGTCTGATGCTTGCGAATGTGTTGAAAAGGCATGGACAATTTCAGTATGCCAAGAACGTGGAGGATAGGTGTAATGACTTCAATGTGTAAGGACTTCAAGGCGTAAGGACTTCAAGATGTAAGGATCTAGCAAAAAGAGTGTAGCAAGCTACAAAGTAATTTAAGAACAAGACTAGTGCGTTTCTTAATGAAGAGCTGTAGTTTCTTAATGAAGAGCTGTAGTTTCTTAATGAAGAGCTGTAATTTCTTAGCATAAGATGTTAAACGTTAGGACTGTAAAATAACATCTTATCTGTAGGAAACCAATAATATTGCATTTTCCCTTGCGACCTGTCTATTCAAAAATTAACCGATTTCTAGTTTAACTCCAAGAAGAACCATAGGTGACGAACAATTACAGGATGATGTTTGCAAAGAAATAGTAACTAGGCCAAGTGACGTAAAACTCATAGAAGGGAAGTCAAACAGCAGATCTTGAGTACAACGAACAAAATTCCAGTTACTCCTCAGTGATACCAAGCGCTTCACAAATCCTTTGCGATGCAATATGCCTTGCATTCTTAAAACTTCGGGCTTCTCCTACCCCACGAGTGCCGTTAAAAACGGCTTCACAACGCCATAAGTCTTTTGACACCCACTCTTTAGCGTACTCGGGCTGTGTCCCAGAAACACTAGCATACTCAAACAGCATCGATGTATACTGATGCAAAGGCAGCTCTGTTCTACGTGGCCGCGATGATGGAAGACCGCTCTGAACAGAGGGGCTCGGGCTTGACACGAGATTATCTGGCAAAGAACTCTCTGTGTTAATGGCGGTATTTGTGGCATTGGGTGGCTGTGCTAATATAAGACCGTCTTGAACAGAACGACCCAGGCTTAGTACAGCATCATCTGGTAGAGGTCTTTCTGTCCTGATGCCGGTACTTGTTGTATTCGGTGGCTGTTGCAATGAAAGACCGCCCTGAACGGAAAGGCTCGGGCTTGGTGCGTCATCATATGAAAAACGTCTTTCTGTCTGAGTGGGGCTATTTGTTTCTTCTCCAGTATCTTCGGAATCTGGATTGCTGTTTGTAGTGGAGCTTGGGCTTGTAGCGCGGTTCATATGCTCAGGCCTGGATGGCGCATCAAGCTCTGCCGCTTGCTCGTTGCGCAGCTCTCTGCAGCTTGACTGGATACCGAAAAAAAGCTGGTCTAAGAACACCTCTAACGTCTTGTCGTTCTTGGTGGCGCGAGCGGCTTTGATGCGGCTAAAAAGCTCAGATCCAGGGTTGTGGAACCCGATGCTGCTTCCTACATTTTGGCTAGGCTCGCTCCAATACCTAGCTTCCACGTGCTTGAGGATGGCCTGAAGAAGTTTAGTGTACAAGATTAAGAGGAAATGGGTATTGCTGCTAGCTAACCTTTGGGTTGACAGCCGCATGTCCTAGGTGCTCCGTTTGAATGGCAATAGCCAAATAACACTGCACGATCGCTTTTGTAAACCATAGGTCGAAATCTGTCCGTTCTCTGGTCAACTCATTAATCAATCAATCAGAGACGCAGCAGCGTATTACCATTAGTAAATAGATCCATATCCAACAATTCGATGTCTGATACATAGTCTACTAGGAACTGTTAACATCAAGCCATGAAAGAATTAGGTAAAATTACCTGGCAGGCATACGCCTTCAACAGGCTGCGCTGTTTGATCACTGCCTTGGATTTTGCGAGGGGAGCGTCCAAACATTGCTGACCGTTTGAATTTTGGTAACATTGGAGAGTATACTAGTGCGTTTGGGAAATAGAATAGAATGGACTCTGGGTATGATAGAACGAATTAGTTTCGCAGGTGTACTACACAAAACTAATAAGAGCACCCTATGTTTATAGCTCGTGTCTAGAGCCTCACAAAACACCTTCACCGGATGTAGCCAACTGCGTGCTGTGCCACACCTTGCATCTAACAATAAACGCTTATTACACAGTAAGCTATGATCTACATTTCTGCCTTGCCGTAAAACCATAGCCCTGCTGTAAAACCATAGCCTTGCTGCTGTTGATCCGCACTCGCCCTCCAGTGAACGACTTCACCGGTTTTTACATTGGCTACCTTAGCCTTGTACTGCCATTAGGGTGACAACTGTCGGTTAGCCAGGCGTGGGAAACGAATAGCGACATGTAAAAGAAGACAAATGTTGACCGGTTCTGACAATTATTTGCTTGCATAAAGGCTAGTATAGTGAGGCAGATTCCCGCTAGAGAGGCGAAATCCTGATTTAGAAACACTAACTACAGTCTACTCACGGTAACTTTTGCCTGGGTGTTGGCTGAGCTTGCACCCAACCACCATGTAGCAACGTGAACTATACCTTGTTCTCGCGATAATTGTTGTTAGGTAATAGCAACGTACAGCATTACCTTGTAGCGTTAATACAGGACAGCTTTTATCTCCCTCTATAGCAAGGCTATGCAAGGCTTCATAAGAAAACAAAAACAAAAAGATATATAATAATAATAAAAACTAGATAATTAAAGGATAAACTATAATTAGTGCGTATTATAAATCTATACTAAAACAAGCTTTTTAGTATTTAAAATGAAGAAGTTACTATAGATTGCTATTTTTATTCTTTTCTAGAATTTTTTGGGGTTTTATAAATATAATTTTCATTGTTATTTAGATTCTAAATTAGATTTTAATTTAAGTTAGTGACTATTAAGGTGTATAGTTATGCATAGTCTTATTTTGTTAGGAAGAGTAGCTAGGTATCTTATGTAGCTTGGTACTATATAGCCGAGCTTAGTAGGTTACAAAAGGTTACGGGGGTAAGAATTGTTTATAAACGCAACTTGCATATAAAGCACGATATTAGCGCAATCGTTCGCTCTAGAAGATAATTAAAATTGTTTAACTTCATGCAGCATGGGATCTGTACGTCGCAGAAAGAATAAAGAGTACTATGCTGTCTTCAGCGGGCGTGTTGATGAGCCTACAATTTTTTCGTCATGGTATTGTACGCAAGAGTAAAGATGAACGCACCGTGCTAACTACTTTAATAGGGGAGATGCACATCCACGAGTAACGGGCTGCCCTGCTGAATACGAAGCCTTCTTCACGATCGAAAAAGCCCGCGAATATATGACGAGAAAGGGGGCCATCGAGTTCAAGGAAGTTATAAAAGATACTGCCCTTCAAACCACACCAGAAAGGAACAGTATGGCGTATTATGCGATTGCCCACGGATCGCATCCCGGCATCCGTGAGATCTGGTAGTACGATCTCCTAGCTACAAGTTATGAATTAGATTGCTCATGCGATATAGTGGAGAAACAGGAGGACTGGTAGAGATTCATGAGATCTCTGGTGCGTGTCACAAGCGGTTCAAGACGAATGCCCAGGCAGAAGCATTCATCAAGGACTGGAAAGAAACTTTTGTAAGCGTATGGGGTAGAGAGATGAAGAAAGCATTAGATCAGGGACTCAGGCCTCGGGACATGAAGTTAATCATGGAAGGAGTTTTGCACGCTGAAGGTGCAGACAGTTTTGCAAAAGATATTACGAAACAGCTGGATACAAAGTTGAAGCTAGATGAACCCTAGTTTCGCTGTGCCGGATTGCCCAACGTACAACAATTCTGTAAACAAAACATCTGCTAGATTATATCTGCTCTCAACTTATTAGAATTACCAAGTTTACCTTTTATTTTACTATAGATATTCTGTAGAACTAAGTCTAAGTTACCCAGTAAGGCGCCTTATTTAATAGTTGTTGGCAGCGCCTCTAGAATAGTAGAGTAAGTTACTAGTATTAGGCTAGTGTAAGACTGCACGCTATGCAGGCCGTGCATGAGTGATGGCATATTGAGATTTGTCGTATATATGTTGTTCAACACCAGGAATGTTCGTGTCTTGAACATTCGCACCTTTTCAGTTGGCATGGCGTAGTGGTGTTGAGCTACGTCCTGACACACTACGCCTACTACGTTATTACTTCTTATTATTAATTACTTTAACCTAGCAAAAAATGTAGGCTGTTGCAACGATATTACTAGATAGCTTCCTTAGCAGCCTATAAGATAAAGAGCAGAGAAGTATATATTTATATTAAAGCAAGCAGATCTCTAGTAGTAGCTACAGTTAGAGCTTAACAAAAGACCACTGCAGCGCCTAAGTAAGGCTTCTTATCCTTAGGTGCAGAACGCACCCTAATAAACCTACTATTGCTATTAACTCTACATTCTTAAACAAGCAACTCTAATTGTTGTACAGGCTAAATAGAGGCTCCAGCAACACACAGAGTTACCTAAGTACTAGGAGCCTTTTTTCTAAGCGTGTAAGGAGGGCAGGAACTTAGACTAGGAGGAAGAGCTATTAGACTAAGTTAAAGTCCTTTAGCGGGCATTAGAATAATCCACAGTGGACGAAGCATAAAACGCACGACTAAAAGCAAAGGAGCAAAAAGGAACAAAATAGAAGCCAGGTCAATTAGAAGGAGCAAATTAAGTCATTTTTTCACACTGCATGGATATTGCTGTAAAGCCTACATTATTATTATCTCATTTATATTGCGTAAACTCAAACCGAATAACTCCAGGAACCGCTCTTTGCGGGTATATCGAAAGTGGAATAGATCAATCTGGTAATATAGTTGTAGGTTAGCTACTAACGTAGCTAAGAAAATCAATTAAGCCTAGCTCTGCCACAATGAAGCGTCGCTTCCTGTCTAGTACCCAAATTGACGGTATGTGTCCTGCAGAAAAATGGGGGGATCCAGAAGAAGGTTATTCCGCTGGTTCCTGAATAAGTCAAGCTTCGCGCCAATGACTCTTTGTCTCAGCACAGCGTATGGGGCTGCGATTTCCGGAAGCGATATCTCTTTGAAGCGTTCCCGTACCGTGTTAAATTTCGGCCCGCTTTTCGTTATTAACTTCGTCCAACTTCTTCACATCAGTGTTTATAACCTCAAATATCACCGACCGACCATCACTTACTAGGTCTCTGACAGAGATGTGCCGAGGACGAAACAGATGCCCTGGCCAAAATGCTTTTCGAGATTCAAATAATACCCCCCACGTTCGATCATTGTTGCCAAACCCTTTTTCGTTTCGCTGTTGTTATAGCCCATTGCCCCGCATATCGTTTCGATGGTGCCTTGATCCAGTTCAGGTTGGTATCCGACGTCAGCTCTGTACTCTACGAGGAGGATGCATAGAAGCCTCATCTTAATGCATGACTATGCGTGATCATGCATCGTTCGGAGAAAAGCGTGGAAGATATGTGCCTGAGGATCGACCGAGACGTCGTAGCCCACCGCCGAGGAGTGGTCCCAGAATTGAAGAGGTTGATTGAGCCAAATATAAAAATGGGCCGTCAAAAGTTTCGAGGTTTCAACGTCGGGCCCCGAATATTGGGCAAACTTCAAGAGCCTGTTCTTGTCTCCGGAGTTCTTTTGCTGTACCTTGAAGCCAAGATGACGAGCCAGCTCCTTGTCGCGTTCAAGAAGATGACGTATGCACTCGAGGTGCTCGTCAAGCTGCGTCGCCCTCTATGAAAGGTAAGCACATTGATTTGACCTAGGACAGGGTTTGGACATACCTCTTCCGGCGTGCCATAGAGAGACACTTGCAATTGTAAATCGTCTTCCATCACAAAATCGAAGCACTAGCACGATGCACAAAGCACAGAATTGAGCAGGAAGGATGAAACCTTAAGTAAACTTGGGCACCAGCAGCCTCGCCTGGGGATGGAGAGGATGGCTGACTGGCTATCAATTCAAATCTCACTCACAGGGAAGTTCTTCGTTCCACACATGCAAGTTCGCGCGAGCACTAGCCAGATCCCTTATCTGCCTTGCGATATAGTAGCTGAGCTGATGCAGAACGCATGGCGCTTACCGGTGTAAGAGGTCTCACTCTGAGGCTGTGCTCGCCGTGCGCCCATTTAGCGTGTCCATCACCAAGACTGCGCGGCACAGGGTTCTGATGCGATTGGATCTCAATATACTAACTAAGATGCAGGTAACTGAGCACGCGCTGGCCAAAATTAGCGGGACTTGCTCATTTCCCCGCATATTAGTACCCTAAACATTTTCTATTTAACTACCCACCTACAGCACAAATATATGTATAATATATCTAAAAACACTCTAAATAAACCTTGTAACCCCCCTTATAAAGCCTATGTAAAAAGCGTAATTAGTTATTTAGAGGCGCATAGTATTCTGCATTTTAAAGCAGATATATTCTAGTTTAATAGTATTATACAAACACGTCGATAAAAAATGCTTAAAAATAATAATACTACAACTCTCTAAAATCTAAGAAGGCCTTTCATACTCTTTATAGAAGACTAGGTATTATCTTACTATATAAATAATTAAATAGAGTTGTTACGATCTGAGCCGGCCCCAGCTGCTGCCTTATACCACCTGACTACACGTGGACCAATCGGCCACGAACACCACCAACAGTCACGTAACATACTCCCGCCTTAGCGAATAGGAGCATCTAGGAATTACTTAACATGCTCCCGCCTTAGTAGATAGGAGCATATTAACTACTAGGAAGTATATAGAGAAACAAAGTCTCTGTAATAGATAATTCTTTGTAGTCATTGCTGCGGTGGAATAAGAGGTTTGTTGGTTTCGACTTGCAGCCGTTTTGATGACTAGAGACTCGAAGCGCTGAGAGAGTGAACCGTGGGCAGCCATAGCGAGAGAACAGGATAGAATTGATAGTAGTAGCTACAGCAGTGGTGTGGTGGGGTTACTCAAGAGAATGCTCGCAAAGCCAAAACGCCTTTTTAACTCCCTGCCCTGCACAGCCCACGTCACGTAGCCAATCATGCTCAATTTACTTGAACGGGCGCTCTGCCACGGCGCATTGCTTAATACACAACCTTGTCTTTAGAATATTATCGCTAGCATCTTCTGTAACTTAGAAGACTCTTAAGTGTCTGTCATTAATTGTTCTATTGTCTTATCCTAGGACTCTAGTGAACATAGCAAGTATCCCTGTATTCTAACAAAGCTAACTATTGCGTGCTTCCCCAACTTCCTCCAATCAAGTAAGTCCCTAGAAGCAGGACGTTAACATAAAACTAGAAAGTAAGCTATTAAAGGATAGAACTTAATCTTAAAAAGCATAATTTATACTTTAATAACTTAAAGACTATATTTAAATTAAGAATTATAAAATACTGTTAAGAAACTACATTTATATAAGGGTTTGTATAGGGGTGGGGTTTTGTGAGGGATTTGTGAGTCCCGCTAATTTTGGCCAGCGCGTGCTGAACAAAGTAGTCACTCAGCGTACCTTTCTACGGCCAGTATCTGAACTGCTCTGTGCGAGGCTAGTATTAACGCCCCACTCTTGCTACTGCAGCTTTCGGCACTCGCAATCTCAACTTCATCTACAGTGACCTTACAGCTAAAGCTACCGTCACTGCTACAATAGCTTTGTACTTTGGCCAGAGGAGCAAGCTGCTGTAATGCACTTCGTGGATGTGTGACGTTATAGTCAGATTGTACCATGCGCTGTATGTACGAGGATATCCCTATCGTATCTATGAAGCGTTGGCATGCGCTCCAGTCTTCTCCGGAATCCACATATATCGCGCCGATGACACTCTGTACAAGATCAGAGTAGAAATCTTCCGGCTGTAGCTCCGCCAGTATGACCCAGGGGTAGGAATGGCCAATTTGTATCTGCTGCTGAATTTCTCCGCAGAGACGATGGTAGCGCGCGTTGCAAGCCTTCTGTGCTTCACCCAGATCTTGAGATTCGTGGCGCATATACTTCCAGAGTTGCATAGCCTCAACATGTTGAACATTTCGAAATTGTTCGAGCGTAATTGTTTCGATGCCGAAACTTTTGCGCGAGGTGCTGTGCGTCATGCAGATATACCCAAGCATATTAGAGTTGATGACTGCAGCTCTGATCTCGGTCATTTGGCCTTCTGATAGCTCTTCGAGATGTTGAAAGAGAGTCTTGGCGACGAGAAATCCAAGGACAGCATCTCCAAGAAATGCCAATCTTTGATAAGACTCCTCACTACCATGTGATGCACAAGATGGATGCGTTAAGGCTTGCAGTAACACTGTGATGTTGCGAAATTGGTGTCCAGTCAGCAGTTGTACTTCTTCTGCTTCATGCCTTGGAAACCCAGCACCATGAGGCATTTCAAAGGTTGGCTGCTCGGATCGAACTTCCGGTATGAATACATTTATGCATGACCTGGCAAGACTGTACCCAGAGTCAAGGTAGGCAGCTGCAAATAGAGCCTGTGAAACATCTGCTAAGGTCTTGCTACTCAGTTTACGTTGCTTAGGTAAACAATTTGCATCCGAGATACAAGGTAATGCCCAATTGCTTGTCTTCGGCGCTCTGGTCAGAATGTACTGATCGAGGTGGAGGCTCAAGGCGGCATTCGCAAGGCTTGCATTAGAGATGACATTATCCCTGTATTGGCTGAGCCATCCAGCCGGCCAGCTGGCACGATCTGTGAAAGCTTGTGCTGATACCACCATCTTCAAAACTGTATCTCCGAGGAATTCATGCCGTTCGAAGTTCAATTCCGCATCCGCAGAAGGTGCGGTGATTGATGCAACGATGTGTGCAGCATTGTGAAATGTGCATGCCGAAAGAAGTGACGTCTGTAACAGGCGCGCAATCATGAATTTCTCAACATGTCCAACAATTCTAGTCATAACTTCACCTACATCGATTGGCGCAGGTTGTGAAAAGAATTCCTGACTGTCATCGAAGTCAAAAATGTACACGAAATCAAGCTTTGCCACATTGTCCTTTCGGCTTTCGCTTGGTAAGTATAATGCTGCCATTTTTTGCTTATGCCTGCCAAGTTCTTCAAGGCTGATTGATAATTTCTTCGTATCAGATGCGGACGTCTGCTTCAGCGTGATGCCTGTGTGCCGCTTCGAGGTGGTCAAAGACATTGCCGGAATCGACATCGGCGTGATGAACGAGATACGAAATGACGAAATATTGTCTAGCCAGTTTCTCTCAATTTGGATCGTGGTTTTGTACAGCTCAGGTGAAGACCATGCATGTGCCATCAGTCTCCACGGCTGTATATGCTCATCAACCTCTATCATTGAAGCAAGATCCCGGCAACGGTCTTGCAAAGCAAGGATGCTCGGCAAGAAATTATTGTTGACGAGTTCAGCTTCACAAAGAGCTCTATAGCATTGATACGCGGCGGCCTTGAATGCTGCCCGTTCTGTACGATATTCTCCTGCGGCCGGGTAGGATCTTGGGAAGGATCCGACACAATTCGGAAGTGCCACTCTCGCAGTCAATAGCCCGAGGTCCTTGTCTGAGCTCTTCTCTTGAATCGAAAAGTATGGGTTTGTTTCGACAAATGGCTGTTTAGGCAACGTATTGCAAAAATGGTGAAGGTGAGCCTTGATTGCTTCTGCATCCAACATAGCTCTACTCAATGTCAGCAGCGTAACTTTTAAAACGACACGTGAATGATTCCATACCCTGTCAATTTATCGCGAAGAATGAGATCCAAATGTTCGTCCCGCTCCTCGACCGAAAGGATTGTCCGTCTCGCTCTCTCCTCATCTTGACACACGTGGATAACTTCTTCTTCAAGTTGGGCCCAACGGTCGAATTTTGTTTTCGTGGATTGGCAAGGCTGCATAATGACAAATCGAGACTGTTGCTTCCGTGCACGACCACGCCGTTGTATAAACGATTTCAAATTGGAGGGTGGATCAAAGCATATGACGAGGTTGCACGCTGCAACATCGATGCCTTCCTCCAATACGTCTGTAGCAATTATTATATGCTTCTGCTTGACACGAAAAGCCTCCAGAGATTCATTTTGTGATTCCAGATCGAGTAGCTCGTGGATGCCGACCTTCCTCTTCATGCTGCTCGAAAGACCAACAAAAGTTGCGAATTTGAACCGCTCTGCTGTACGTGAATGCGTCGACAAGATCTGAAATAGCAGGCCGACGATGACACGTTGTTTCACAAATATTACTCCTGTTGTCTCGAGGCCCTGCTGGGCAACAAAATCGACCAACTTAGCAGCTTTGTTGGATAGCGAGTCGGGTTGGTCAACCAAGGTCGAAGTGGTCATATACCTCGAGCCTAACTGATCGAAATATTTCGCGAGGAATTTGCTCAAGACTTCATCTCGGCAAGAGACAATCTTTGTGTGAGTGCCGCCAATGTAAAGCTCGTTTGTCTTCTGGATGAAGTAATCGGTTGCCCAGGGTCCAAGCTCTTCATTGATATGTTCTGATTTCCTTTTATATTGCGTCACCGTACGAATCCATTGTTCTTTCTCATTATGCTCGAACGATCTTGGGCTTATTACAGGACCATGTTGAAGTGTAACTTCACATAGGAGGCTTTCTATATCATTTGCGATCTTTAGTTGCAATTTTTGCAAAGTGCATAGCGCAGATCCAGGCCGTACAGGTTGCGGATCTTCTGAAAATTCGACTTTGGCAAATTTCGGGTGATGGACGTGAGTAAGCAGTTCCTGGCGATATATTCGCGGGGTTACACAGACTGAGTCGAGGTTTCGCTCGACTTGGCTGGAGAAGTGGTCAACAGGGTACGATCATGAGCAGCCAGGACTTACTGAATCTCCTCCACATTTGATCTCCGTACTGGGCTTGCAGAGAGACCTAAGATGTGAGGCACGCCGTTCGGTCCTTTATCTCTCTTTTCGTAGTGATAAAAATCTTGCATGATCAAGTTGGCCGGGTGTTTCCCATTGCAGTGATGAGCTTACACTAGAGTAAGCACAGTCCAGTTGAGATGGCAAGAAATTTTACCTTCGTCAAAAACCAGGAGTGCCAGACTCGCCAGCTGCACGAATCCATGGTGCATGGCATCTAGCAGGATAGCATAAGTTGAGATAACGATTCTATGGTTATACAATGCAGCATCCCATATGCTTTGCTCGCTCCAGTAGTCCAGATTACTAGAGCCAATCAATACTAGAGGGGATGTATCAGGTAAACGAGATTGAATGTATCTGTGCTGTTGCTCGCATAAAGCAACCGTAGGAGCAAGGAACCATACGCGCTGCTTTCGTGTAAGCACATGGTAGAAACCACAGAAATTCTCCGAACCTTATCACCAGCACAACGGTCAAGTTCCGCTCGAATTCTCAATACGGCTCTAGAGGCTTTGATTAGTCTGAGCTGGCGGGCTGGGTTTGAATTGCCCACATTTCAGTCTTGCCGCTCCCAGTATCCATCTGCGTTCGATGTCAGCTTTGTGAGAGCTGTCGTTTTCAGATAATCTTACTGCAACGATCACATTCCCGTTGAGGCTTCGCTCCAGCATCTCGAGCTGATAGCTGCGAGCTCGAAACTCTTCAATATTGTTGAATTCCACAACCTGGCCGGCCTGAGAAGACATCTTCTTCTGGCACTCTTTCTGATGCATCGTTATTTCTAGGCGTTGCAAGTTATGGTGCTCTCATTATTCCGGGGACTCACTTGATGAAGTCTTTTGAACCTCGATATTAAAAGGCCGCTTAGAAATGCAGGCAGGATGCTTTGTGAAGTGTTTTTTTATTGAATTTACATGTCGCGTGTACATTGCATCATCCCGTTTGAGCCCCGGAATATCCAACATGGCTACCTAGCTTGGCAAATTAGAGCAGTGGATGTAGAAGATGGGTGGCAGAAGACAACACGCGGCTGCCTGTTGCACGCTAATTCGGTGTACGCGCTTCGCCTCACTACACGCTTTCCGGTGAGCGCTAAGCCCACCTTCGAGTAAGATGCGCTCAACTCATACGGCATGGCGGGTCTCAGTTGAGTTAGCACGATCCCTCATCGGTCTACAGTATTGGAAGCTGCATCGGGCCATAATGTATGGTTGATAGTCTCCTTGACCACCCTACGATGAGATGTGGGTATAAATCGCCTGTTCAATCATGTCTTAGAGTGGTTCACCGGTTGACTAGGTCATCGATCCGCCTGCGTGTGAACAACTTAGCTTTGTCGCATGCTGCAAATGTCCTCCGTCCAATTGCACGTCTCCCTCACTTACGCAGAGAGCCAGCTGATAATGTCAACCGCCTCGAGTAGCCAGTCAGGAGAAAGAATTATTGCCCAGTTATCTACACGTCGAGTCAAGACGGTATGCTGCACAAAGCTGGTAAGAAATTTATTTTGGGAGATGCTTTCTCTTTGTGAGTTTCTCGAAATGATTGGTGGTTGGAGAAGTTCTCCTGCTTTCTAGTGCGAGCCTCCCTATGCATGCACGTAGATCGACTTATAAAGTGATATGACGAGCGTCCGGCACGCTATCAGCGAATGCGGAACTTTTTTTAATGTGTTCGTGTTTGAAGTGCTCGAACCAAATCCCACGCACGAAGACGAAGATATTCAGAGAGAAATGGAGCGTGCTCAACCAACCGGTTCATCGGAACCCAGCTTACCTTCGAAGCTATTACATCGATTCTACGAGCCTCTCGGCCTTCTCTATGCCCTTGGCAAGGCACGCGGCAAGCGCACACAAAAGACTCTACCTTCATCTGAGCAGGTAGACTCATTGACAGCCCTGGAACTTAGACGACAATTCCTAGACGAGTTGGCCTTCCTCTGCGATCATGAAAAAGGGGGTGACACTGTCACAGCGATTGGTCTGGGACAAACACCTCAAGGCTATATATTTTGGGTTGCGGCGAACAAATGTCCACAGAGACAGATCGTTCCATTTCTTGCAAAGCTGCTGATAATACTGGAGGAGTCGCATGGGGAAAAAGATGGGCAACTTTTGATTGAAGAAATCTTCAGAATCAGTGTAACGTTCGCGCATGCAAGGATAAAGACTTATGCGAGGTTCTTGTTGGCAGATCTTGACAAGTTAATGGAATTTCCAGCTTGCGCAGACGCAGCAACCTGTACGTTTCACGCCTTTGTAACATTAATGAATGGTTTACTAATACGCTCTAATTAGCTGGCTTTATCACAGTTTGGAAAGATAAACTGGATAATCTTGTAGAAGAAGACCCACACTCCCTAGTAGAATTTGCCCACAAAAATCGGCACTCCGACTTCATGCATCTATTGGCAGCCCTGGCACATGAGCGACAATATAAGACCAGTAGAGACAGTCTGCAGGCAACATGTACGTCAGTACGCCATAACATCGGGCGCTTGGGTCTCCATGCTCGATCTGCAACATGTCTTGCACTATATACACCTAGGATGATGGCTGTTCTGGATTCTTATAGTGTACAAGCTGTACCTATTCCTATTACGGGAAACGGTCGACCACCACCTCGGAAGTCAACTACTGTGGAGGCAGCGTTGAAACGAATGCTGCCAGCGGACGCACCTGAATTTGAAGTATATCGACAAGCTCTAGCACAGATGGACGAACCGTTCAAAATCTCCGAGAGATTCCTGAAAGATTATAACAACCCGAAGTATAAAACAAAGGTCCATGCCGAGGTGCAAGTACTTCATCATTTTGATCAACACAACGAAGAATTCGCAGAAGGTGACAAGTACATCGCGTGCAGCAAGCCCGCATGCTTTTGTTGCCAGCTCTATTTCCGCCATCACCCAGGTGGGTTCGTCGAGCCCCATTCCCATCATAAAATTTACCTCAACTGGCAGCCACCGGGCGTCTCCAGTGGTGCCAAACCCGGAAAGGAAACCCAACTGAGAGACATCTTGAATTCCATGATCAGGGATATCCGCAAAGATGCGCTGCGTCAAATAATCGAGAAAGTGGGCCCAATGAGTATTCATCCAGACTCTGTAACTGGTATCTCCATTTCTGTCCTAGCCGCGCCGGAGCTCGATGCTATCTCGACTACAGCATATAATGAAGAAGCAGTGGATGAACTTGTCAATTTTGGTAGCGACCACAGCAGCTTCGAATCCGACAACGCTGTTGCTTCATCCTCTAGTGTAGTTCTGCCTAGTGTAGACAGCGATACAGATGAAGAAGAAGGCGGTGTCTCATTGCTCGAAAGAGAAATTTTACAGTTACAAGTAGATTAATAGAATAGATAGGAGTGTATTGCAGGGAAGACGAATCGCTGCCAAGCACTAACACAGCTAATCACGTGACTAACATATCTCTCAGCCTTTGTACAGGCCGGCTCCGATCTTACATAAGCTTATTCCTGCTCCTAGTTCCCCTAGAACATGGTCCGTTAACTTGCGTGATCTAATGCAATGCCAAAGCGAGAGAAGAATGCCAAGCAAGACGATCAAATTGTTAGGGGAGACCACGGTTGTGTCTTTACTTTGACATCTGACAAGTCAGCTTCGCGAGAGGTAAAAAACTCATGTGATTGTGATGCTTTCTGCTGCCAGAACTCTAGCAATTGTGCATTGTGTCTCATATAATATCCATAGTTATGGATATTCGCCCTCGTAGCCACCTTTGAAACGACTTGCCTGCTCTTTTACCTTCCTCACTCACCTACCTCAAAGCATTTTTTTTGTTTCCTCATAAAGCCTTGCATGGCCTCGCCATAGAGGGAGATGAAAGCTGTCCTGTATCAACGCTATAAGGTAATGCTGTACGTTACTATCACCCTGCAACAAGTATTGCTAGAACAAGGTCTAGTTCACGTTGCAACGTGATAGATAGGTGCAAGCCTAGCACCTAAGTAAAAATTGCTGTAATCAAAACTTAACTATAGTTTGCATGCTTTAACAACTAACTAAACTGGCAATAGTAAAAACAGGCAAAAGCCTTATGTAGCCTACAGATAGGTGCCTAATAAAGAATATAAAAAGAAGGATTTAAAGCTTCGCTACTATAATACAAACTACACATTATTACTACTATTACTACTACACTGCAATATTAATTATAGCTACAAACTCTGCATACACTGCGCCTACTGCGCTATTACTTCTTATTATTAACAACCTTGACCTAACAAGAAACGCGGGCCGTCGCAACGCTATTACTATGCGGCTGCCTTAGCAGCCTACGAGATAGAGAGCAAAAAAGTATAAATTTCTGTTAAAGCGGGCACATCTTTTGTAGCTACAGCTACAGCTTAACAAAAATCACTGCAGCGCCTGAGTGAGGCTTCTTATCCTTAGGTGTAGAATGCACCTTAACGAACCTACTATCGCTACTAGTAACTCTATATTCTTGAATAAGCAGCTCTAGTTGCTGTACAGGCTAGAACAGAGGCTCTAACAACACATAGAGCTATCTAAGTACCAGGAGGCATTTCTCTAAGCGTGTGAGGAGGGTAGGAACTCGGACTGGGAGGAAGAGCTATTAGACTACGTTGAATTCCTCTAGCGAGCATCTTCTTAGAGTCAAAAAAAATAGTAGTTACAACAAAGGCGAGTAAGATGCGCTTACTGGGATGATCTACAGTGGAAGAAGCATAAAACTCACGACTGAAAGCAAAGCAAAGGAGCAAAAGGAACAAAACGGAAGCTAAGTCAATCGGAAGGAGCAAATTGAGTCATTTTTTCACGCCCTATGGATATTGCTGTAAAGTCCTCGAAGCACTTAGCGCCGTTTGAGGGGGGGGGAACGTCGATGACTATTAGTACCCTTCTCCCCTCACTTCTACTTTCCTACTACGCTCTTTACTTCTGCTTTCCTTCTCCAACCAGTCTTTCGTTTATCATACACCAACCTTGACGACCAAAATGGACATTCTAGAATTTCCAGCGTTTCCCGAAGACCTGACATCCGAGTTTGAGGTCGCTGAGTGCCTAGAACATATACCAACTGACCTCAAATCGCGAGGAGATACCCGTGCGGCCGGCGAGTGTGGCGTGTGGCCAGCCGCTATCCCGACCAATGTCAGCCTTGAATGCCCTATGGCGAGAGAACGAGCACATATTCTCATATTTTTGTACAACTCTGTTCCGGGTTCGAAGTCCCAGTGGGTCCACGGAGATCTCGGAACCGACTTAGTGAAGAAGGAGACCTGGAAGACGAAACTCCAGGCCTGGGAAAAGGACATCCGCCACACCATCATTGGGAGCAAGAACATCTTCCGGCGTGCTGTCCGCTCCCATGTCCTATCACACAACGCCCGAATTCATATCGACAACTTGTGGCTGGGATATCAGTATCACCTCAAGCCGATTGACGGCGAAGGACTGGACGCTGCACGGGGCCGCCTGGCTGTAGCAGACTCTTTTCGACTGTCACACGATCATCACGTCAGGTTCCTTGACGATTTGATCGCTCGCAAGAAAGAATCAAGCCTTGACGACATTGTCAAGCTTCAACAATCTGGTAAAAACCCCGACTCTGTTACCTTGATCCTCACTGTGGTACCAACGCACCCTAAATTGGGGTCAAGCCCCCTAATATAGGGTGTTAGAGGACCCTGTTTAGAGTAATAGAGACCCTATTTTAGGGTAGCAGACTATAAATTAAGCTACATTACCCCAAAACAGAGTCTAATCACCCAATTACAGGGTTATAGACCCTAACTCTACAGTCTGTCACCCTAAAATAGGGTTATAGGGCCTAAACTTTCAACCTAATACCTTAAAATAGGGCCTTGCTGCTCCATAGTAGGCGCAGTCACGTGTATCTACTCCGTATCATAGATATCTAGTGTTCTGTTATAAAATACCTTCCTTGGCAAAGATCAGTTTGGTGGCCCTCCACGCTGCATCCTCAAATTCATTAAATTTGGGGGTATGTCGATAATTTTGACTCCCATTGACTTCACGCGGTATCTTTGGACGGCGCAAGACCTCGTACACGGCCTTTGTGTGGGTGGTGGCCGGTGTTGGCCGGTCCTTTGGTACGCTACCTCTGTCAGTACCAGTCACCCTCCTTCCCCCACGCGAACAAGCCTATGAAAATCCAAGCTCTATCACCCTAATCTCGTTCGGAATAGGACACTGTTAGTAACCAAAAAAATTAATTCCTATCACCCTAGAATAGGGTGCGTAGGTACCGCAGTGAATTAGCGCATCGAAAGTTCAATCACTACGACTTGATATCGCAGAAGGACAACCGTTCAGTCTGTGTCGACGAGGACTTCTCGAATTGGATTCCTGGCATGATCTCAAATGAACAGAAGCTCTTCTCCTGCGATATGACAGTGGATGGCAAATTCGCCCTCTGGAACGCTGTGTGGCAAGACAAGAAGGAACATGGCCGTTTCTTCGTAAACTGGTACTGGCGATATGCCTATCATGTTGACAGGGACACGATGCTGGCAGGGATTCTCGCCAAGGTTTGCCAGTCCTACCTACCACCAACCTCACCGACAACTACAACTCACATATCCAAACAGCACCGAACGGCTGATTACATTACAGCAACCGCGCTGAACATGAACCTCAACTTCATCCCGCCAGAATTCAAGGCACCATATCCACTTCGACCTTTGAATATGTGCGACCACCACTGCGAGTTCCAGCGATGTGCTTCGACCTGCGTCGTGGGAGTCGAGAGCTTTTGCGGCTATTGGATACATATTGACTGTGCCCACCAGCTCTATCGCGACGTAGGGAAAACATCTACGATCCCTTGCCCTGCACCCAATTGCATGGCGCCTGCGACTCTACCAACAGACTCTCAAGATGAGTATCCTACTCGCTTAGAGCCACCACCATTTGGCGTCACGCACACTTACGGCCACAACAAGTGTATCGACTCCACGTGCGAGCCGGAGATATCCTACTACTCGACTTGCGACAACTGTAGCATGCATGATATTGCACGCTGAGCAACTCAAAGCAGGGTTCAGCGTCTACACCGAGAGCAAGAACTACCACCCAAACCAGGATATTGTACAGTTCGAACCCTGTCAGTGCTGGAACTGCAGACGCCCCTGGGACTTTCTGTTGCTATAGAACTGGAAAGATACAGCATTTTCGAGCCTGAGTCGATAGTAGAGATAGGCTGCTCAGCATAGCCTTAGCTTAGTAACTATGCGTAGACTAGTAAGAACTAACTTATACCTCCCTTAAACTAAATCTCTAGCAATTACGTAACAGGTCTATGTCTTAGTAGACAGAGATACTACTGTATATAACTAGTCTCTGTGATGGGTTAGACCCATGTGGGCCTACGGCTAGGTTGCGCTGGCACTAGGTGCAGCGCAGCGCGGGGCGCGAGGGCGCGCAGGCGCCCTCTCACATAAGTATAGACTACGCGAGTTAAATCAACAGTTGATTCAATCTCGTGCATGCTTTTTGGCAGGGAGCTAGCGCATGTAGTCGTGCCGATGGCCTAGTAGGCCTAATCTGTCACAGTCTCTACCTTAGAGAACAGAGATACTAAGGCGTCTCTATCTTAATAAAATTCTAAAGACAAGGTTATATATCAAGTAATAACTACAAAAAGCTATCTATCTATAAATTTAAGTCTCTTAATATACCTTTCTTCAAGGGCGTATCTTTTTTAGCTATCTAGTTTTTCCTGCAACCTAGGAGATCTACTTAAGTCTACGTATTAATTGTTCTATTGCCTTATTCTAGAGGTTATTATACCTAGCACACATACTTCTATATTCTAACAAAGCTAAAAGTACGCACCCTTCTAAACTTCCCTAATTAAGTAGGAATAAAAGGGCAGACGTTAACACATACGATTCCGAAGCTGCTGGTTCTAGCCAAGCAAAACAAGCTTACATGCGTCACGAGTGGTGGTATAAAATGTGCGCAGTAAGGGTACCTCAACACCTAATCCATTGTGCAGCTTGAGCGTTCCGTACAAAGATCTCATGATTCGTGAATGTGACTTGTGAGCCGTGATCCGTGTTGTGCTGGGAAGATGTAACGATGTCTTGAACGGAGGACGTCCGCTGTCCGCCGCCCTTGCATGAGACTATGCCCGTTTTAGATCTTGCAGCCACATGTGTGGCTAACCGGCACCCTAGCGTTCACCGTCTCAGCACCAGCGTTCCGTGATATCCTGCACCCTCTTCGTTATTGGCTATCTGTCAGTCTCTGATGCTTGATTTGACGTCTTTTCTGGGCTAGAAACGGGAATCTTGGAGATCACTGTGGCTGCAATTTCTGTTGGACATGCCACTTCTCAATCCTAGACACCAGGTATCAACACGAAGAGTGCAGTCATGCTCTACAGACAGACACAATTCCTTCACCGTCGAATATCAAGCTCATATTTTCGGTTCACAATCACTGTACCTAGTTCCACTCGCCGAATTGAGGAGCCACAACACCCGTGCACCCCAGTGGCGCACCCTGTCGATCTTGTCAGCCCCCATCTATAGATCATCACCCTTGCACCATCCCTGCCGGCGTCCTGTGGCATAATCTTAGGGCGGCCGGCATCCGTCTTGTGTCCTTAGGACCGTCCAGATCCTGTTCCTGATCTCAAAGCTTAAAACCATCTGCCCTCCCCCGTGTAACCTGGACTTGGCGACTCCAATCCTTGCTTCTTCTCTTGTTTTACTATTTTCATGGGGCTAGTATCTGCTGTATACTTTAGGACGAGGTCATTCAAATTTATATTCTTAATCACCAGATCTCTCTCTTGTTTCTGCTGCCTTCAATCCCAGATTTTACGATATGCTTGGGACACTCGTCTTGGTACATATCACAAGATGCTTCCACGACTTCTCTTTACTCGCATCCAGACTGCGGCACCGGACCTGGAAAGAGAATGGACCAAGCAGGCGCAGCCGTACAAGTGACCTAGGGACCGTTGCTATGACAAGACATGTCTCTGCACATCTCCAGCCTCCAGCTTCGTCTTGATGCTTCCTCACAGACGTTATGGACAGCAGACTGCATAATTGACGGTATATATAGGCTCCCACTCCTGGTTCACCCATCGGACCTCAAGCACGTAGCTGCCATACTAGAACTCACGAAAGAAAACTGGATCCGGACCCCAAGGCTTTCTTTTGTGCAATTGATTTCTTCATTCTCAAGAGTCGTTTCTAGCTCTACTATTCCAGTCCATCAGTTACGATGACTGCGTCTTTCTATCGAAAATACATCCTTGCACTGCTCGTTTTCTGTATACGATGGATTGCGGCTGTTCCCTTGGGTAGTGTGGTATACGTCACATCGGAAGATGTGATACGGGAAACAGTCGTCAAAACCAAGACAATAGTGCTCTGCTCGACGACACTGGGCGAATTTACGTTTTCAACAAGGTTTTATACAACAATAAATTCAAGGTCATACACATCAAATCCGGACTCCTATCAGTATGGACCTCGGTCCTCGAGCTCAATATCGATGTCAAGGAACACGACTACAACTCTGGAAACTCCAAGCGGATACGTTAGCGCTTCGAGGGGATATGTGTCTCCGGATTCATCATCAGTGAGTCAAATTCAATTTCGTTCTCTGTCCTCGATTTAGTGCATTACGTTCATACCCAGCAAACAATTTTCCCTAAAGTTGGCACAATAATACGTTTGATGGCTAAATACTTGAACTGTTTGTGTACAAATGACGCGCTCATTCACGGGTACTTCCAGGACTACTCAGATGATTCTCTTGTTCATCTGCTCCAGAACAAGATGGATCTAGGTTATCCAAGGCGAAGATTGGCATAGTACCACTGTATCTGACACAGGGATAAGTGACTCCACGGTGGCAAGTAAGTTAGCATCCATGGAGTTAACTCTGACATAATACGTGGATGAGGAGATTTGAAATCAGGCAAGGAAGCTGAGACTGTACAATCGGGTGTCGTTCGCAACTACCAATCAACAAAGTGGCTGCCTACAAGGACGCTTTCCCCTCTACACTTCACTATGGTATCTTTTTTTATGAGACGAGAGCTATTTGGAGGGTGTATTTTGCGGTCTCTTTCACTGCTTATTTCTCAAGACGGTGTTCTTCAACGTGTCACGATTGCGCAAACGCGCATTCAAAGATGGACTATGACACCACGTTTACTGACTGTTCCTTCCTTCCTAGATCTACCCCCCTTCAATTTCTCTGTCTACCTCGACAGAATGCCGTTCGATAAATATCTCATCAACGTCTACAAGACCTCCATCATCGTCTACGAACAACGCAACCTTTAATCCTACGCTTCATTCTCTTATTTTTACATCTGCAAACTCGCCGCACAAACCGCAATTTACACTATCATATAATCAACCTACGCCAGCAGCTCTTGTGTCATATCTCACCCCGTCATCACCGCTTCAAATTCGAACCATTATATCCATGGGTCCGTCAAATTCTTCGTTGCAAAGTCCTCTAAAGTCCTCTACAGGCAAGGGGCCCCGGAGAGATTCGTGGCGGGAAACATGGAAGGAAACCCTGACGTCTTTGAGGTCGACTAATACGTGTCCTACCGCCACCACCGTTATCACTGAAGACAACATCTTTGTTCCTATCACGCAAGACAATATCCTGCCTCAGATCCCTATCGGCAGGCATCATCCAGTTCCGAAAACAGGTATTGAAGATGAAGATCGGACTCTGCACACGAACAAATTCTATGCGAATGCCTTTCTAGGTGGGCAGGGTCATCCTATATGGACCCAGCCATATTCTATTTGGTGGGGGAAAGGGAATTCAGATGGACAGTTCCCAACTCAGGGCATGAGTATTGGGCATGTCGAGGAGGAAGACCTGATTATTGCTGATGGAGATCCCGCGCCGGTAAGACTGTCATCTACTGCTCACTATCTGTTCTCAGCCCCGAAGGAACACTTTGGCAACCCGTATAGTTTGAGCCAGAGGTGGAGAGGATCGGGATTGTTTTGTTAAGTCTTACTGTATCTGGCGGAAGGACGATTACCTTTATTGCAAATGTTTGCTTGGACTTGACAACATGGAATGGGTGCAAGCTCAGATGTCAGAAACATAAACTGATTATGCACCAGAGTTATATCAATCCTCCACGAGTACAATCATTGATACTCTCCGCCACAGAGCTTGATGCGAGCACGATCCTGACGACAGACACTCATCTCCCGTTCTCGGTCAACATCAATCTCAAACAGAATGGAGCTACTGAGCCCAAGATCTCGTTCCCTGTCGTGCAGGGAATGAGCTTCGTCACTGGTAGATATAGGAACGCTACACCTACTATCCAGTGTCCGGATCCTGGTTTCCGCTCAATCAGTCACCCTATATCTGTAGGCAAGTCAACCAAATATCGCGTTCAAGACTACAGAGGGCGTAACTGGGTAGTGTATATCAACTACGCTGCCATAGTACCCTACGATGCCACCGCCTTCCGACAGATAGACAAAAACACCCTCATCGGACCCAGCGGCTTCGAAGGCACTATCCAAATAGCCAAAGTGCCCAGTGGCGACGG
Source organism: Herpotrichia juniperi (assembly GCA_014905255.1). Lineage (NCBI taxonomy): Eukaryota > Fungi > Ascomycota > Dothideomycetes > Pleosporales > Melanommataceae > Herpotrichia > Herpotrichia juniperi. The sequence goes on from BLYF01000096.1 coordinate 619,587, forward strand.
CACTGACAAGCTTTACGATAAAGCAGCCGGCTCCTTCGTCATCGAAGCCGTGCTCACTGGCAGCGTCACCGAATCGCGAGGTGTATACTCTCTCAACTACGCCAAGATTGGAAACGCTCCTCTCCTAATGTTTATCTTACCTCATCACATCCAGTCCCTGGACCTCGACCTCAAATCCCAAGTAACAAACCTCCAGCTTCGCACCACAACAAAGGGCATGGCAACTGCCATCTGGGCTGACAGGCTGACCTTCGTCGAACCAAACCTACCAACAACTATGGGCTTCGCGCCCTGGACTCCAACTCTCGGCGCCGCCAAAGTCCGCTACCCCCAAGGAACCCTAGATCTCGTAGCCGTAACAGCAGAACAAGACCTCCGCCGCGCCATGGCCGAGCAAACGCCCCCCGACTCAATGTACTACGCCGGCAAAACGCTCGCCAAATTCGCTACCCTTTTGTGGGTCATGAAAGACGTTCTCACTACGCCCTCTCCACAGTATCCCGCTGGGCTGGCCAAGCTCAAAAAAGAAATGGCGAAGTACGTGGAGAATCGGCAACTCTACCCCTTATTCTACGACGATTCCTGGAAGGGCGTCGTGAGTAATGCTGGTTTCAACGATCCAGGAGCCGACTTCGGAAACACGTACTACAACGACCACCACTTTCACTTCGGGTATTTCGTCTACGCATGCGCCGTCATTGGGTATCTGGACCCGGAGTGGCTGAAGCAGGGCGACAACAAGGCCTGGTGCCAGATGCTGGTCAAGGATTTTGCAGAGGCGGATTACAACGGGAGGGACTATCCGTTTTCACGGAGCTTCGACTGGTGGAACGGGCACTCGTGGGCGAAGGGGCTTTTCGAGTCGGCGGACGGGAAGGACGAGGAGAGCACGAGCGAGGACGGGTTTGCGAGCTTTGCAGTCAAGATGTGGGGGAGGGTGATCGGAGACGCGAACATGGAGAAACGAGGTAAGGCTATGGCCGACACTGGCACAAGGGCCCGGGGATCAGTTCAACTTCCCTAAACCTCAGTTACCCCCAGTGATACCTTCCATCTAACGCGGACGCAGGAAACCTCATGCTCGCAATCCAAGCCCGCTCCTTCAACAACTACTTCTACCTCCAAGACACCAACATTAACCACCCCGCCCGCTTCGTCCCCAACAAAGTCACCGGCATCCTCTTCGAAAACAAAGTCGACCACGCCACCTACTTCAGCAACGCCCCGGAGCTCATCCACTGCATACACATGCTGCCCCTCTCGCCGGCATCGGTCCTGCTCCGCGCCAGACCCTTTGTTCAGCAAGAATGGTACCTAGCCTTGCTGTCTCTCGATTGTGACGATTGTGTGCTAACTGTCGTGCAGTATGTTCATCTCCCTTCCATCCAATGCTCCCTAGCTGCATCCTCACTCCCACTCTCCTCTACCTCCACTAACCTCCCTCTGCGGATCCTCCACACCTCAAAGGACTAACAAACCTAGGGACTAAATTCTTCACAAACGACCGCGCACTCGTACCTGGAGGCTGGCGCGGCATCCTGTTCGCCAACCTCACGCTCATAGATGCGAAAGCGGCGTACTCTTTCTTCAGAGATGGCGTCAATGGGACGTGGGATGAAGGGTGGATTGATGGCGGCGCGACGCGGACGTGGTATTTGGTTTGGTGTGCGGGGCTGGGGGGCGGGCGGTAGGTGATGGGTGCGTAGGTGTTGTATTGATCCTATCCTATCCTTTCCCATCCTTTCCTAGACGTGACTTGATTTGCAGATTTTGTTGGTGAAGGCACTTACCGTGGAGCTGGAACCTAGCGAGGAATATGCATGCAATTCCAGTCATGGGAGGATCCAGTCGGCGTTGCGAAGTGCTGTCGTGGTTGCACTGCAGTGGCTCAATCCTGCTTTGGCTAGATGTATTCCCGACTACACACTAGCCCCTTCGTGTACATCAGATGCACAAAAGGTAAGAATATGGGCTGGTATTGTCTGATTATAACGACTCCCGAACCACATATGCAACCGCATACCTCCACACACACCAGATAACTAATCGTCGATCCGCACTCGCACCAATCTAGCCCCTGTCCGCATTCTTTTCTACCGTACCGAACCGACACGAGAAAATTGGGCACTCGCGAGCCCCCATTCTGCCAAACGCCGTCACAGACGCCAACTCAGCTGCCCAACCCATATCGTACAGATCCGATCGCACACCACACCAGTACTGCTAAGAAATTACAATCGTACAAAAGAAATACAGAAAGAGATAGATGGGGTATTCCAATTCTCAACACAGACAGACATGAGGACCAGGTTCAGCATCCAGCATATACGTATGTACAAAGGAAGGCATGTGCTTTTCGATGGATTAGATGGTGTGTTCGCGTTTTCAGCGGAACATGGCCATGACAAAATCCGGGGGGATGCCGCCAGCGCCACCGTGGTTGGGGTTGTTGCCGCCCGTGGCGTCATCGGGGTAGACGTAGAAGGCGAGTGCGATGATTGTATATCTTTGAAAAAGTTAGGTCTGCTCGTCGTCTTCGTAAGAGTTGGGAGGGTAAGACTTACGTTCCAATACACATAGCGCCCTCGAGATAATTGCTCTTTCCGTCCTGGATGAGGTAGTTCACAACCAAGACGCTCAGGAAGAAAACCACAGTCTCAAACGTCTCGAAGCGCAGGGACATGGGCTTTCCAATGCACCAGCCGAGGATGACGAGGAAGGGTGTCACGAAGAGGGCGATCTGCATGGAGCTACCGATGGCAACATTGATAGCAAGATCCATTTTGCCCTTGGAGGCGACAATCACAGCAGTCACGTGTTCAGCAGCGTTACCGACGATGGGGAGGAGGATTAGACCGACGAATGTCTCGCTGATGCCGGCGGTTTGCACAATGGCGTCGATGCTGTCGACAAGGTACTCGGCGCAGATGGCGACCATGAGGGTAACGACGACGAGGGCGACACCGGCGGAGATGGGGGAGAGTGTGGCTCCTGCTTCGTCATCCTCGTCCTCGCCGACGTCAGCGAAGAGGCTGTGGTGCGAGAACAGCTGGAAGTAGAGGTACAACAAGTACAGGATGAGGAGGATAATTGATGTTCCGCGGGAGAGGAGCAGGATGTTCTTCTCGGTCTCGGTCTTGGAGTCGCGGAGAGCGGCATAAAGGGTCGCGGGGATGATCAAGGAGGAGCACGCGACAGCCATGAGAGACGACATGGTGGATGCGACGGTCGCATTGAAGCTGCTCTCGCGCTCGCGGATCCCGCCAGCGAGGAAACAGCATCCGAGGACCTGGTACTGTCAGTGCGCAGTTCGATATGACTGGTGCGCCAATTGGACTCACGAGCAGGATGTTGGAGAGGATGCTACCGAGCATGCTGGACTGTACGATGCGGATCTTGCCCTCGCGGAGCGCAACAATGGAGACCTAGAGCCATTGGTTAGCCACGTCGCATGGTGTCCGTCGGCAGGGATCAACCCACGATGAGTTCCACAGCATTTCCAAACGTCGCATTCATCAATCCTCCCAATGTCTGTCCCAATTTGGCGGAGATCTCTTCGGTCGCAAAGGACAGCAGGGCAGCGAGCGGCACGATGGCGACAAAGTTGAGGCAGAAGACGGCGACGGGGTTCCAGCCGAGTGCGCCGGCGATGATGCCGATGGGCACGAAGACCAGGAGGACGTTGACATAGTTGCTGCAGAGGGTGGCCCAGACGGTGCGCGCAACATGCTTGGGCAACGACTTCCATTTGGACTCATCGCTGTTGCTGGCGCCGCCGGGGAGCAGGGGCGTCTGCTCGCTGCTGGAGCCGTTCAATATGCCGCCGTTGGAAGGCATGGTGTTTGAGCTTGTACCGTAGAAACTCGAATGGCGTCCTGCTCGATTGAACTGTCTCCTTATGTTTTCTATGTGCCAAGAAGCAAGCAATTAGCCAAGATATCGCTGAGTGAGGCCGGGCGTGGACAGCTCTCGTCGCAGTGGCTGCGCCTGGCAGGGGGAATGGATGGGAGATGGATGCGGTGGTGGTGGTGTTGAGGGTGCGATGTGCGATGCCCGAGACCAAAACCAAGACAGACGTCTGACAAAGAACAGGGCAGCGTCGAGGGGAGGTCAGTCACTTGGCTTCCACTTACTCATAGCTGTCGCTCAAAGAGGAGTCAGGGAGTCGAGTCTTGGAAAATGCCCTTGCGATTGGGATGGCTGGGTACAAGTAGGTCGCACCGTGGGCTATGGAGCTACCAGGGCAATGTTCGGGTGCTTGGGCGGGACGCGGAGACAACGTGGAGAGCGGCGGGCAGCGCAATTGGCGGGCCGAGGGCAAAAGAGCCAAGGCAGCGAATGATGGACCGAGGGGAAAATGCACGATGGAGTGTCCCTGGAGGATGTTGCACGCGGCAAAGGGAGGGAAGAGAGATGCAGGCGGGGGAAGTAGGCGCAGCACGCTGGCTGCAATATCAAGCAGACGGAGAGCTCTCATCACCACGCCGTCACGGCGGGAGGCTGGGAGCTCAGCCAGCCGAGCAAATCAGCGCATCCTCCCGCCGCGCAGCTTGGGTGCACAGCCCCAATCGCCGAGACGTCGCGACAGCACACAGCACACCTCACCGTTGGCCTGGACGATCGCGCCGATAAGCTCACCAAGTCAACCAAGTCAACCAAGCCAACGTTACTGGAAAGGCCAACTCGAGACGGCCCGGTTGCGCCTGCACCAGAAGGCCTGCGCTTGCCCTCGCCCTCGCCCTCACCCTCGCCGCTTCCCTTCCGATCTCACTGAGCCAGATGGCGAGGCTGCATCGCCGTCGACCTGACGTCACGAGCCCTGTTGCCGCCGCGACCAGGGAGTACAGTGCGTGGGAACTGCGGGACTGTGGGACCGTCGCAGCCATCCCGGTACAGATCACGCACAGACAGGAGACATTCACCATCAAACACCGCACACCGCAAGCGCCAAGAGAATTGGCTCTTCTTTGCTGGTATCAACGACAAGCCCCAAGTCGCGTCTGCTGCTTGTGCTGTCCCCGAGGCGCACGTGTACATGGTAATCCAACCTTCCCTATCCAGAACACCGAATACTGAGCAGTGAGCCTGACAAACTCCGCCAACATCCGATGCCCATGCTGCCCCTCGATCCATTTGTGTACACAGTGATTACACCCTGAAAAAAACGCCTAATCCAGTCATCCCCAGCCATCTTTGTCTATCCAAGTCGCTAGCCATGCTCGCAAAATGCACAATACTCATACCATCCTCATCATCAAGACACTTCAATACTGCGCCCCATCATCATCGTCGTCCTCTCGCCCAGACACAATCGTGACGCGTTTCTTAGGTTCGGCCCACAGCTGCTGCAGCACCTTGTGCTTCTGTGTTTCCCTCAACCCCTTCAGGAACCCATAAGTACCCGTGAGGTCGTTCAGCTGCTGCTCCAGCCCGAATGAGTTGGACTGCGCCCGTCGGATCAACGGACTGATGAGGTTCTTGCGCGCCTTGTCGAGCTGGTCCTTGACCGAGTGTATGATGGCAATGTGGCCCTTGAGCTCTGATTTGTTTGACAGCGTGCTCGCCCGGACACTCTTTAGCAGCTTCAGATTCTTCTCGTACTTTTTGATCTTCATCGTGTTGCCGATCGACTTCCGCCACATGGACGCTAGGAACTCATCTTTCTTGGTTGCGAGGTTATCTTCCTCCTTGGCTACCGACCGGTGCAGGTTCTGGAATTGCCGATCTACCGTCTCGAAAAGCTGGAAGAGTACGTCTGCTCGCGCGAGCTCGTTTTCAATGTTCTCTTCGAGCGTCGAGAGGAGGTAGTCAAAGGTTCGTTGGAGCGTCGCTCGCGAACGCTGTTGTGTCGTTTGCCCCATTACGTCGTGCACCATCCTGCCCAAAGACGTGGGCTTGCCGTTTTGCTCGAGGAACCCCACCTTGTTGAGTGCACCGTGCACGTTACCAATGACAGTGTCGAGCATGCCGATCTTAGGTCCTTGGACACTCTGGATCTCCCTCTTTGCCCATTCCATAGTGATGAGAATGCTGCACGTTATCAGTAGCGTTCATGCATAGAAAATAATCATCCTTACGAGTCCATGTCGCCATCAACATTCGTGAAGAAGCTCGTGATCTTTTCTGACAAGATCTTGAGGCTGTCGCCCAGGTCGTCCAGCTGATCTATAATCACCGTCGACGCTGACATATTGGTCGCACGCACGCTCTCTCCCAGATCTTGCACCGCAATACTAGCTTCAGCGAGCTCTCGCGATCGCGGTATTACATTTTCAGACGCGTACATGAGCGGCTCAAACTGCTTTGCCATATTGGCAACGTTGGCGACGTCCGGTATTAGGCTCGCAGTCCATGGCTGCATCAGGATCCAGGAAAAGATAATGGTGAAGACTGTCAACAGAATATTAAACCTGGACCTGGTAAACATTGAGACGCCGCTTGCAAATGAGGATATGGTATCTTCGATGGGTGCTGTGCGAAATAGTGTCTCTCCACGTATGGCGAATCGTACGACTACGTGGATCAGCAGGAACACGTAGACACGGAGGGTGAAGCGAAAGTGACGAGACAGAGTTCTCCACAACAAATATAAAATGAATACCTACATCCATCCAAGTTTCCAGGCTGTTCGTCATGTTGCGACAACTCCATATGATCCCCCTCGCCGTGCTCTGCGCCCGCCCCAGCCTGCCGTTCCTGCGGCCGCTCATGCTGCCGTTCCTGCTCCGGGCTCTGCATTCTTGAAGCAATATTCTCATTCGAATAGTGTCTCTGTTGTTCCTGCTCGGACATGGGCTCCGGGCTCGCCCTTGGCGTATGCTTAAGTGGTGATTCGGGAAGTGGTATACGCGACGGCGTCACGTCGCGGTCACCACGGTGGTATTCGTATCCAGATTTCGACGGGCTTCGCGTCGCGCTTTCACTGAGCAGCGACTTGCGGTACCAGTGGTGGCTGTTTGACTTCTGCCATGCGGGAGGCGCCCAAGGTCCTTCTGACTCTGCTTCCGACTCTTCAGCTTCCGGCACACTCTGCGCGCTCCATCTGGATGACGACTGCATGGCAGAACGCGCGCCGAAGGACGAATGTGTGCTGCGCTCTGGGTCAAAGGCTTCGAGGGACGCGCTCAGCGAGGGGATGTCGTGGTCGTAGATGCTTCCGCGTTCCATGGTATCCATCATATGTCTGGGTGGCAGATTGGGGTTCGCGGGGTCGGTTTGGTGGTCTGATGTGCTGTGGAGTAGATGCAGCAGGGAGGCTGGTCGTGACCGTGACGTCTAAGCTAGAGTTGGAGGCTTTGTCGGCACATGGAGGTTCCTTGTGATCTAGAAGCCCTATGAGACATCGGTGCCTGGTGAGATTGAGGAGGCTGCTGCTCTAGGCGAAGCTCAGTCCATGATGGAAGATGGGAGTGCGCCCCTCATCCAACGACTGGTCGTGCAGCGGGATCGGCGAGCCAGACGTCGCGCCAGGGGTGTGGGGTGGTGAAACGCGAAGGCTGGGAGATGGTTATCGGTTGGACGTCGTGCAGCCGGGTGGCTGGGATCCCTGCAAGGTGAAGAGCCAAGAACGTGGGGCAGTTCGACCCCATCCAACAGCTCCACTACGAGCTGCAGATACGAGCTGCAACTTCACAGCATATCCGCATCAGGTAGACTTTTATAGGCTCCTTCTCCCAGAAAGTTACTTGATAGAAATAATTCTACGTCCATATATCTCCAGTATAGCAAAGTCCTCTGAGGGCTGAGCATTTGCCTGCCCCCTAATAGGATGGCATGATTAGCATTATCAGCCATACGTCAAAAGGGTGACATGAGCCCGTGTAAAGTCTATCGTATCTAGCAGACGTGCCTGATCCCATCACTAGCATAGTAAAATTCAATTTTCAGGAATGATTCAATTTGTATTTAGCAAGGGGCTACCTGAAGATCCATGCAGTAATGACAGTAGTAAGTCCAGCTATGTGTGGAGTGATGATAGTAATGGAAAATATATGCTGTGCAGTAATGACAGGAATGTGTAGAGCAGCCAAGGCTATCTAGCAATGACAAGCCAAACAAAAACAGAACATATATGAAGAAAATCATGAAGCTTCAACGCCCGTAGGCATGAAGCGGCCAAGAACAATGAATTCAAGGCTGGCGCATACTCCGTAAAGGATGCACTGGTAACCGTAGTTACTGAAGGGCTCAGTGAAACCACTTGGGAAAGTGATACTGTCAAACAGAGCTCGTGGTGCTTCTCCGCTAGCGAATGGGAGAAGCATGTCTCATACAATTGTCGTGAGGAATATTGCCGGGATCGAAGAGCCCAGGGAGAACTTCGGGTGGGACTGGAGTCCAGGCCAAGTTCTAGAGGTAGAACATAGAATCCATCATAGATGGATGGACGTCTTTGCGCCACACTGTTTGGTTAAAATCGACGTCGCCTTTACCCTTCAGAGTTCCAGCAAGGTAAGATCTGCCCCTCTCGCAGAGAATGTCCGCATAGTACGCTGGAGGGCAGATACTGACGGCACGAGTTGCCCGGGCAAATGTGTAGCACAAGTTGTGAGTCTGGAAAAATGATTAGTAACATAACCCCGGGGTCTTCTTGAATATGATACTTACCAGAGATTGGAGCTGGTCCGCTCCGAACTTGTTTTCGTCTCTGAGCACGACGTAGTGAGCCGGCTTCGACGTGCCCTTGAGTCCCTGGTGGGCCACGAGGAAAAAATCGAACAGCGCCTCGCCAGTAACTCCTCGGTCGACAACAGTGCCTGGTTTGCAGTTTCCGGTAGATGCTTGGCGCCCACCGCCGTCCGCATCTTCCACTTTCGTCGGGTAGAATCGAGTGTGATGCCGCTTCCCAACCATGACGATCGATATTTTAGGGTGCTTGGCCTTTGCTCCGTAGAGCTTGTTGAAAGCACGAACGAACGCTGGATACTCTTCCTCGATAACGATGCGGTACTGTCCCTCCGAGACTCCATCTCTATAAACAATAACCTTGTTCGGGAGACGTGCTTGGTTTTTTTTCTGCCAGAGTTTTAATCGCTCAATGATCATGTCTTCTAGTTCCGTCACCATCTCTTTTCGTCCCTCCTGTGTGCGAATGCTTGCCGGATACTGAGCAAAGTTCGAGTCGATAGATGCAACGACTCCAGCGATACTGGGAGATGACTCCGAGCTTCCAGGCGAGGGGTGCGTGACATCAATACCAAAAAGAATTGTGGAGTTATCCAACGGCTTCATGCTTTCGAGCTTGATAGTGTGGTTCATGCCGCCGAGCTTCATGTTACTAGTTGGGATGTTAAATGTTGTCATAGGTTTCTAGTAAGAGTGAACTTACAACTTCATAGCGACGTTTGCAAAATATTGCGGTGAGGTTTTCGCAATCTTTGATCCGTGGCAGCAGATGGTACGGATTCCAAGTTGAGTATCGCACAGATACTTGATGGAATCATACAGTACAGCATCCGCGCTGGGCAGAAAGATGAGCAGGAAGTTTGGCTTCCCTGGGAAGCCAACCTTTAGTGCTTGTTCAAGATCAGCCTGGACTTTGCCGTAATCACCGTTCCTCAGGTCTGCATCATTGATGTTGGCAAGCGCCGGCTTCCCAAAAGCGCCTGGCTTAAGACCGTACGAGTCCAGAAACGATTTGAATTCTGTCAGAATGTGCATGGTCTCATCAAAACCCCCCCTGATCGTAGGGTATTGGCCGCTGTTGACGACTAGACAGTTCCACAGGCCAAGGGTTCCGGGGCGAGGAAACGGCGCTGGGCCGAGAGCCCGTGTGTCAAGGTTCCATGCTCCATTTGCAGGAGTGCAGGGCTTAAGACGATACTGCAGGGTTGGCGGCAAAAGGATGCGTCCGTTTACTGTCAGGAGCTTCGTGTCGACTTGTATTCCAAAAGCGGTCAAGCCGGTGCCCGGATTAATTCTCGTAACCTGAAGGCCGTTGCCCACGATTGATTCGGCGTTGTAGTATGGCCTACGGGCAGCGAAGTCAAGCATATTGCTAGTTTGCTGAGGTTTGAGCATGCGCTTAGACAATTGTCCAGGCAAAACGAAACAGAGCTCGATAGGTATCCATTTGGAATCCTTAGAAGTCCTTGGCGTCTTGTTGTTGTAGTCGACTAAAGGCGCCTGTGGAGACTGGAGTTGTACGTTCCATTGTTGCTTAAAGTACTGTTGCACGGTAACCGATGATATATTGCCACTTGCATCGACCATGTCAAATTTGGTGTTCATGGCGTTCTTTCCGAATGGTGACAGGGTGTAGACGGAATGCACCCTACGTTTCTTACCCGCCTTAACCTTAGCCTTGGTATCTCTCGAGGTCATGTAATTCGTCTCAAAGTTCAACTTTTTGACGAACTTGACAGCCTCTTTGTGCTGGCTGGCGTTGTTAATCCCGCCAAATTCATTGACCAGATTCAAAAGACTACCCTCCTTGAAGAAAGCTCCAGTGGCAACATTGATGTTCACGAGAATCCTATTGACGCCAGTGCGTACACTGGAGAAGTATCCGCGGAGTGCGCGAAGGCCTGCTCCGAGATCCTGGGTCTCCATTTGGGGGTGATTGCCAAACGGATAGAACTTATTCTGCGCGGTGGTCGTGATCATTTGGTCCGAACTGGGACCATTTGCCAAGACAATGTTCAAGGCCTGTATGGTTTGGAGCTAATAGGGCAGTTAGCAAGTTGATCTAAACCTTGGTACTGTCATATCTGCCAGCCTAATTTACGACCAACAGAACGGAGTGGCTAGTACAGGACTAAATATGACACCAAGGACGAAGGCTCATGATAAGATGTTTTTCGTACCTTTGCTGGATAAGTTACTGTTGGGCTGGCGAGATCCTTCGCCAGCTCTCCAAGAGAGACTGTGTCAGTGAACTTAACACGCAGAGTGTATGTACTGCGTCTTCGTCTTTCTGCGACATCTTGCGGTTCATCTGCGGTACGTGCTGGTAGTGGTTCACCATCCTCGGGGAACCACTCAATGATGAAATCTTGCGAATCACTTGTAAGACCAAGTTTCTTTGAGGTGATTATCGTCTGAGCCCAATCACTGGCCGAAGCGACTGTGGTGAAGGTGCTCAACATGAACAGCTGCTGAATTAGCCGCTTGTTCTTCCGAGCCTGCAGTTTCTCGCTTGCTGGAGAGATAGATACGCTGTATCTGAATAGTGTAATATCTGTCTTGAGCCCTTTCAGCTCGAGGTAGTTGGTCCAGAGAATAATTGGTTTGCCCATTTTACCGTAACCCGGACGCTGTGGAAGTACGAAGTCTCCAATTTTCATAGCAGCGAACGCGGTAACGAGAGAATTTGCGGAATCCTCTACTTTTGTCGTAGCCGCATCAGGCTGGGGGAACGCGCCATTGCTATGAGGTTGTCAGCATGTGCCTCAGATATTAGATGGTCGAGGAACAACTTACCCCCAGAACCTTGCTGGCTCCTTGTCACCTCCACCTCTGCCACCACCTCCGCCGCCGCGGAAACCCCCTCCGCCACGATCTCCTCGGAAGCCACCACGATCTCCACCACCTCCGCCACGGTCTCCTCTGAAGCCACCGCGATCTCCGCCACCTCCACCACGGTCTCCCCGGAAGCCACCTCTATCTCCACCACCTCCGCCACGGTCTCCTCGGAAACCACCACGATCACCACCACCGCGACCTCCACCACGCCCCCCACGATCAACGAATTCACCTCGACCCCGACCTCGACCGCCGCGTCCGCGATCAGCCATTGCTAACTACTAGCGTGCTATATCTGAAATGCTTCGTCAGTCGACAGTCTTATGCAAGACAAGAGGTGCGAGAAGCAAGAAACGGATGCTGAACGACGACCCGCATAATTGAACAACTTTACTCTAGATATAGCAGGGTACCGCAATACTCGATTGGTAAGATGAAGTGTTTGCCAGTCAGGTGAAGGCACATCAAACCGTATATCAGACGGTCGTATCACGAACGGAGGCGACAAAGAAACACCAATTGAGAATCGAAAAATGCACTTACCAAAGATATGATAATGGTTGTAACGCCAGACGGGTAAAACAAAAGATTCCGTCGCCAACGATCCAAAGCGTTGGAGCGAGTGTATGGGTGAGTCAGATAGTGATAGCCAGGATGTGACGGCTAAGTGATGCGTGATAGCAATAGATGAGTGAAGTAAAGTGAAATATGACGGAACAACGACGGGCGGCTAGTTTTCAGCGCTTCCCATAAGCTGTGCGTTGGGCGTGTCGCGTCTTCGGGAAGTCAGGTGTTTATTGGGATGTTCGCGTTGAGGCGGCGACGGGTGGAGCGGGGTAATAAGACGAGAGCGACGTGTAGAAGCTGCAGCTCGGTATTGACTTCCCGGTCCACTGGGATGCTGAGAGGTAAGGTGAGCTTGCGGACGGCCCACAAGTAAAGGCAAGATGAAGCGTGCGGATTGTGGTCTGATCTGATAAGTGCGAGCTTCTTGAGACATTCCCTAAGCGTTGCGTTAGACCCTTATTCCTGGGTCTCGTCTTTGATTCTGTCTCGCGGAATGATTTTGCGGGTCGCGTCAAAGAGTGGAGCACGTATCCCATCGCGCAAATCAGTTACTTTCCAGCATATGATAGGCGCCTATCGAAAGCTACTGTCTGGTGTGTACTGTAGTAACCTGACATTGGATGGACAGCAATGCTGTGGCGTTCTAGACACCGTTGTGGATACCTGGACAAGAGTTTGGCGCGACGTTTTCCACCTATACTGCATCACATGAGAATCCGTCAATTGGATTATCACGTTGTCTTCATTTTGCGTAGACTAAAAAGATTTCAAAAGCAGAGAGGATAACTCAAGCTTAACATCAAAGTCAAGATATGGCGACATACCTCAAATACGAACAGGCTCAAATCGCAGCCCACATCGTCGAGCCGCCTCAAATCAAAGGGCACGTTCGTCGTGCATAGCGGTATAGAAAGTACAGCAGCATGACCAGGAACGGCACATATTCCGTCACCGCACGTCCAAGGATATAATTTCTGAGAGCCACAATATTCATTCTCTCATCTCATGAATTCCTCATATGCTACAGTGTTCACCCCACTAATACACAAAATCCATGCAAACATTAAGATACCCAGATCCTGCACCTTTTCACCACCTCAATGAAGACTCCAATTCCACACCATACCCTATGACTGCTGTTCATCCCCCCGTCTCTTCGCATCGTGTATGACAGAATTTACATCAAACATGACATCGTCCAACTCCCTTACCAAATCTCTCGCCTCTGCTCGGCCCAGCACCATATCTGTGCAGTTGCGCAGCATGTCTCTGAGACCTGTTTTGAATTGATTGATGATACTCCGCGGTGTAAGGATGGGGCGGTTGGCGAAGGAACTGCGTGGTGTTGCTACTGGTGTCGTTACTGCTGCTTCTACCTGTGGTTGAGATTGCAGTGCTGTGTGAGAGGCTGCTGTATCGCGTCCTAATTGTCGTGCTGCTTCTGTATCGGCCTTCTCTTGCTTCATGGTCGCGGCTGGAATGACTGTGTCTGGGTCGACGGTCACGCTATCCTCCACAGTGTCATCCTGCATAGCCTCATCTTCCTGAGAAGGTATTTGCTCAACATCGATAGCCTCCGCGTCTTCATTCACCGTCGTGATCCGCCTCACAGCAGAAGATGACGCCAACTCTGTTAAACTCGATGAGCTCTTCGGTGTGACTTGCACATGACTAAGACGCTTAACATGCGAGTCAGAACCTCCTGTAGGTGTCTTCGCTTCGCTTACGTCCCTGCTGGCGTATCCTCGAGCTCGCTTGGGCGCAGGTGTATCTTCGACCATAATATCTTCGGATACGTTCTCCACCTGGCTGAGTTGCGACCCGGTACGGAGCATCGATGGTTTGTGGGCTGTCCCGGAGACGAGAACCCTGTTGGATCGGCTCTGGGGAGGGCCAGTGGATTTGCGCTTGTGCCCTGCTTTGAATGGCGAATAACTCTGGATCTGTGGAGGCTCGATGACAGCAGTGTTCTCAGTTTCTTCCTTGCTTTCCACAGCTTTGAATGGGCTAGGTGGATTTGACACTTGCTTCTTGTTCTTCTTAGCTTGACGCGCAAGGTCCATGGCCATCTGTCTACGTTTCTTCGCGCTCGCACGGCTATGTGGGCTACTGCTCGCGACTCGAGCGGAACGACGAACGTTTTGTAATTGTGAGTCGTTGGGTTCATCGACCGAGACCTGGCTCGAGAAAGAGTCTTTAATGCGGCTGGTGCTACTGGATCTAGTGTTGGACTTCGTGCTTTCAGTTGCAACGAACAGCTCGAGCTGCGTCTCTTCAACCTCCGTATCGTTTCCGTCATCCGTTTCGGTCGCGTTTGGTTGTAACGGCTGAGATGCTGCGTCAACATACAGGTTGTTGGATTCCTCGTATCTGTCCTCGGGTTCGTTGGCTGAAATATCGTCCTGCATGTTGAGCTCCGCATCTAGTTGAGCCGTAAGCTGAAGCTCAACGGTCGAGCTTGGCAAATCGGTCATGGCGAAATCAGTTGGAAATTCGTCGTCTGAGCCCTCCTGATTATCCCGGAGTTCCATAGGTTGACGGCCGGGTAGCAAGTCTTCATCAAGCGTAGTTCCGTCGTCAAAAGACATGGAGTAAGATCCGCCAAGCTGCCCGTAGTTAAAGCTGTCGCTGACAACGTCTTTCTCAAATGGCGGAGGAGAGGATCCGAGCTCTCCATTCTCATTGTCAAGTCGGACTGTACGCACGGCATTAGGTGTGACTACGTCACTATCATCGAGAGCGACCTGTTGGCTTCGGCGAGCATGAGGTGTAGGCGATGATCCAACATGGACATCCATAGGGCCTAGCGAAGCTCGCGACCTTATGGGAGTCCGTGCGTCCAAAGTTGGGAAGTCATCAGCACCTGTCGCATCGAGATGTGATTGAGGCGGTATTGAGGCGGTCGATTCCTGTCTCGGGGTAGGCCGAAGATCCGAAAAGATGTTGGCATTGATCCTTTGACGCTCTATCATTTCTTTTTGTCGTTCTGTTAGGATCTGTGATTCCTGGGTAAATGGGTTTGTAGGCGACGATGTGATCGGCTCAAACTGGATCTGCGAGTCGTCATGGCGAAGACGAACCATTGGTGTCAGACGCGAGGACATTCTTCTGCTTCCTACAGGTGTGCGTGAAACGGCAGGAGATAGTGTTTTGACTGCTGGTGACCTGGTCTTGCGTGTGGCCTTGGAGATTCTATATGGCGATTCCTTCACACGAGGTGTCCGCACTTTCTTGACGGGTTCCACGACGCTGGTGTCAGACTCATAGAAGGTAACTTGGGCGTCCTATCGCCTACGTTAGATTCTCAAATGCAAAAATGAATCAACTCGACTTACATTATCCGCAGCCGGTAGCGAGGGAACAGAGATCTCTACTGCATGTCGTAGTCGCTGCAAAGCTTCTTCAAGCTTTGAAGGGTAGCGCAAGCTGCTTTCCTGGCCAAAAGTAGCATTCCAGCTTTTGATTGATATGTTAAGGATAGCACGGCGCCGACTGACAAAACCCGCAGTTAACAAAGGCTCGAGGGTCGTAAGCAACTGGCTATCTTTTCTGGGTAACCTTTCGATGGCACCACTGATGGTCTGCCACAAGTTGACAACCTGATTCGTTTTAGCAATGTTCAAGAAAGGCTTGAGTTCAGTCGTACTTCACTGTGCAGATCCTTGATTTGCTGATCCTTTTTCTGCAGTTTCTTGTCGGTATCTGCGATCCAAAAGCTCACGAATTCCTGAATCTTGCGGAGATACACTGCCAAAAGAGATATGGGGTAATGTTGGATGGAGGTTGCAAGTGCAGCAAGGAAATCACGCGTACTCTCCACGTCGTTGATGTCCATGTCTCGATATGTGGACAGTCCTACGGACACTAGTGCAGTATAGAACTCTTTGTAAGGTTCGAACTCGGCGTTTCGGGCTAGAGCTGGCGATGATGGTGAGAGGCTCTGTTTAGCCTGATCGAGAACCCGCCGACTAATGGTGGGAGGAAGCGATCTCAGCAAGGTGCTAGTATAGGGAAGACAGGCACGGCTATCTTCTCCTAAAGCTACCCGTTGAAGGACGCGTTTCGAAATTTGCTCAACAACCGCAAGGACAACTGCTCCATCGCCAGCCTCTCTCTTTACCGTGTCAATGAAAGTAGATAGAACTTCCCGTCCACGAGGTGTGTAGAGAAGGTAGGACGAGCCCAGGGCGAGAATGTCAACGACTACCTCATACTCCTTCCCAAGCTGGCGCGAGACGCGTTCGTTCGAATCTGAGGGCTGCTCTTCAATACAAGATTTGGTTAGTGTTGCGATTCGACCCCAGAAGTTAAATGCTACAACAGACTTTGACGCCGGATCCACGACTCCGGAACAGTCCTTCAGTAGATCTAATTTCCCTAACCGAGTGTTTTGGACTTTTAGACACGGCTCGAGAACCAACTCAACGACCTGAAGACGTACGGTATCCGAAAGCTTCCCTTCGGATTGACCGATAAGTAGCTCGACAAGTAAGAGGAGTGGGGAGATTCGGGGTCCGTGCTGTCGAGAACGGTGGGAGGGCGTTGGGGCCACTTCGAAATCGTCCTGTGCATTTCTGGTGAGACACTTGTCTGCAAACTGGAAGGCGCCGAGCTTCTGAACGACAGTCTCGACCAAGAAACAAAACTTCTCTGCCCAAGTGTCTTCATTTTGCTGGGCCATCGCAAGTTGTTCTGTGTGCTTATCCCACATTCGCCGGAGAAGGTTGACAATGTGAGCGATGGCATCTTTGGTTTCCGTAGATGCCATTATCTCTTTGCTGCTCGCTTCCACCAAAGAGTCGAGGAGAGCTACCCACATTGTCTTAACTGACTCGTCTTCTCCAACGTCCGGCGTCCAGGGGGTGATATCGAGAAGAGTCTCCACAAATTCGAGTATTGTCGACAGAGCTTTCCGGACCCATTTGGGATCTAGCATGGGCAATTCTTCGCGCTGAATCATTACCTGCGACTTGAAGTCCAAAGCTCGTTGCTCATCCCATGGTCTCCGAGAGCCTCGGAGAAGAGCAGATACAATGCGACAAGCAGCCACTGCATGCTTCGGCGATGGAGACTGTAAAAATGGTTTCCAGAAGCCTGCGACAAACTCTTCCCAGTACCGATCGAGTTGCGCATGAGATGCTGTAGGTCGAAATGAGTAGTACAGTAGGGTAAAGTAGCCGGAAGTTGCAGCATCTAGCTCCGCTTTCTTCGGTTGGTTCCGTCGTTGTAGTTGGTGTTGTGGAATGTCTCGCAAGATTCTTGACCAATTCTGGGGGGTTGAGGCTGAAATCTTAAGAGCATGCACGAGGAAGCAGAAGGCAACATTTGCATGTATTCTGACAAGTTCGTGCTGTGAGGAGATGATCTTTTGCAAAAGCGTCAACCACTCTCTTAGGGCAGTGAAGGCGGTGCCTTGCAAAGAGTCGGAGAGTAATGCAGTCACCGCTGCCCAGACCTGAGGAACCATCGAAGCAGATTCGGTACTCAGCATCTTGTCAAGCTGCTGTGCGACCACTTTGCCAACTGTATTTCCGTCGCTCTTCTCCCGATTTAAGACTGCTAGGACCGACTTGGTGACGTGGTGGTCAGAGCCGATAAGTTTGGTAGCGCTTATTGCCATGTCCAATGCGCTCTGGTTGATGTCTTTTTGTGGAGAGAGCATGGCTGCAACAGTAGGTTTGAACCACCGCTCAGTGTGCTTGATCATGACATCGCCTCGTTGCTGTACCAACTTCCGGAACACGCGCAGTCTGTAGGCATGGACCGAGTTGCCACTGACTCTCTCTGGGATGTTGTCCAGAACGTCCAGAATCTTCTCAACGCGAACCAAGGTCATGGTCTTGGGTCGGAAAGTTTGCTGCATGAGCAAAGCCAGGTGGGTGTTGATTATAGTCTTTGGCATGTCGGGGTCAGCGGTAACTAGGATGATGCGGTCGATGACGAAGGAACAAAAGGCGTCGTCCATGTGCGTTTTCAGCTCCGGTACACGAACAAGAGCCATGAGCAGCCTGAGGGCCTGTGAGATGAGTTGCGAGTCCGGGCCTGTTCCCCCGATGCCGATAGCCTGCATGTCCCTCTGTATAAACTGCGACAAAAGCCCCATCTTGGACACCAACGACGCAACGTCTGGGACTCGGTCGTACGCTTGCATTGTCTTCGTCAAGTTTATGTAGGCATCCAGCCTGGAAGCCCGGGCAGGTTGCGCAAGCAGCTTGACTATAGACTCCAGCATGTCGGCGAAGGATGTGTATTCGTGGGCGGCGGCGCTTTGGTCGGGTTGTGGGGGCGTCGAGGCCGGATCGCAGGCCTTCAGAATCGATTTGAGGGGTTTCAAGACGCGTATCTGGGGCAGAGGTCGCAAAGGAGAGCTGTGGCGAGGGGTGTATTTGGCGGGTGAGAGGCCCTTGTGCGCTGCGGTGCATGTCTGGATGAAGCTGACTCTTTTCCTGCTGCTCTCCGCGCTCGAGACGCTCCCTATCTCGGATGAGGGCGACTGCTGGGGAGTGCTCAGCAGCGATTGTTTGGCCACGGCTTTGGTGGCATGCGTCTTGGTTCCAAATGGGTCTTCGAGGAATTGGAGGGCTATGTCGGCGTCCTGGTCTTCGTCGTGGAGGTCTTTCGGGGGTGTGGGCGGTCGGTTGGACATGGACTCGAACTTTGAAGTAGAAAACACCTTCGCCATGCTGGAAACGACTATGAAAAACAACAAACAAAAGGAGATGGCAGCTCTCGCATTGCGGGTTGCGTCGAGGTCGAGGGCGGATAGCGTCCGTTGGTGGTGGTCGCGGTTGACATGGCTGGGGTTGAGCACGGTCACGTCGCGAGGATCCCGTCGCGTTGGCGTGTCTGACAGGGGTGCCTTTAAAGTGCAGCCCGGGCGCCAAGTCCATCTTCACTCGACGTTTGTGGCATTTCCCACTCACCAGCAACGATCAACACGGAAGCACGTGAATGGCCAATCTGTCCAACCATAAGATACGCATGATGAATAGTTTCGGGTACCTACATATTGCATGTTCTCCCCGACGAGGGGAGTTGGCAGAACAGGGAAGCAGAGTGAGCATGAGGGCAAAGAGATGGACCTAGGGTTGCTAATTGATTAAGCGCTATTATATACTATATATGGCAAAGGAACAGTCGCAAAGCACTTCTAACCCCTGCTGTTCTTCTTAGAGGTAGTGACATGCAGTAGTCCATACACCAGGATTTATTCCGAACGAAGCCACTTTTGCACACATTCATTCAACTCCCAAGATAGTAAGAAGAATCTTCTTGGTGCAACCTCATGCCTACCTATAACACGACATGGCCTCATTCTGCTACGGATACCGTGCAGTCCAATCTTTGCTCAATTGCGCACACCATATGCTCGCGCGTGTTGCGGGGCGACCATCCCGCTAACATCTCATAGGGCTGATCCGCTCCTTGGCTTGCATTGCGGACCACGGCACCAGCCCTTCGTCACTCATTCAAGTTTCCCAATCATTCACAATGCTGTCCAAGTTCAATTCCAAGTCTAGCGACACCAAGTGTAAGGAATACACATAGCATCTTTGGGGCCCAACTGACCGCATGCAGCAAAGCTGGACCAGGTTACGAAACTCCTCTCCAAGCTCCAAGCCGACCTCGATGCGAATAAGCTCTCCGCGACAAGTAAGTCATACAAGTTGTCCTGAAGATAACGACTACGCTCATAGAACGGGCAGAGCGGAAACAGCTCCTCGAAGAGCTCAAAGTCCACGGACGATCCGCCGACAATGCAGACCCAATATTCACCGAAGACGTATGCCAACTCTAGAAAACATATACACTCCGGGAGCTCCGCTGATTGAAAGGACCTCAGGGCATGCGCACATTGTCCCGCTATGCCTTCACAGACAGCGATGCTCCCACCTCCCAAGAAGCCCTTCGCTGCATAGCCAACGCCCTCCTTCTCAAGGAGCCCGCGCGCCAAATCCTCGTAAACCTAGGCTGCGCGCCTCAACTAGCAAAAAAGCTGAAGGCGTGTACCCATTGTCCCTTTCAAATCAGCCTGCATCTAATGTCGCGCCAGAGCGACTCCATCGACAACGAGTTCCTGTGCTCACGCATCCTCTTCCTCATGACCTACCAAACCGACCTCGATTACGAGACACTTGTGAATGAACACGGACTAGCAGATAGCATAAACCTGGCCATAGCACGGCACGCAAAGCGGTATTCTCAATCCGCAAGCTGGCTGTCGCAAATGCACACGAACCCTGTGGATCTCATGGCCCTCTCCGAGACGCTCAAGCTCCTCTTCAACATCACGCACTTCTACCCCGAGCTTTCGGAGCACTTCTCCAAGTCCATACCCAACATCTTCGAGATACTGGTCCGCCGAAAGCTGCCCAGTCCTCCATTACAGGCGCCGGTAAACTACCTCATCAACGCGCTCATCAATCTCGATCTCGAGGACAAGAAAGGAAACCAGCATAAATGCTTCGGCCAAAACACCGTGTTCCCCAGCAGTAACGAGAACGTCAACGCCGAGCACCTCGTTACTATACTAGACAATGCAATATCGGCGTATACGGAGTCCGAGCTGGACACTACGGTGTCCCCACTGTTAACACTGATCAGGAGGATATACGAGATAGCGCCAGAGGGGGTACGTAAGTACATGGAATCGCTTCTGCTCCCGACCGACGACGAGCGTTCGCGACCCCTGGGCAAAAGCGACACGCTATCCGCGCGCCTACTAAACCTCTCCACATCAGCCATGACGCCGTCCCTCCGCGGCTCCATCTCGGCCATGATGTTCGAGCTCTCGGGCAAGGACGCCAGCAAGTTCGTCCACAACGTCGGCTATGGATTCGCGTCAGGCTTTCTGCTCTCAAATAACATCCAGATGCCCGAGAATGCGTTCGAGGCGCATGCGCTGGCTACGGCGCAAGGGAGCGAAGAGGGCGTGCCCGTGAATCCTATAACGGGCCAGCGGTTGGATAGGGAGGACTTTGTGGAGATGGAGCCTATGACGGAGGAGGAGAAGGAACGCGAGGCGGAGAGGCTGTTCGTGCTTTTTGACCGGTATGTGTCTCGTTTGCTTCGAAGATGTAGTTGCCGCGTGTGGGGAAAGGACGCAAGGCGTATATTTAGTGAGTCGCTAACGGATTTTGCAGACTCAAGGCTACGGGCGTCATAGACGTGAAGAACCCGGTCGAGGAGGCCCTCCGGTCGGGCAGGATCGAGGAGTTGCCTGATGATCATGAGTGAGCGATGATGGACAAGAAGTTTTCTGCATTTGGTCGTGCGTATCAAGCTGCGATGTTTAACGTGCATCAAGAGGAAGCGGACAGCAGCCTAGGCGTTCTGGCGAAGGCATCTGGGGAGATGAAGTGATTCGGACTTGGGGATAATCAGTATGACCACGGATATTACAAAAACTTCAAAAACCAAGAGCGATCTGAAAGAACAAAAGACTTCATATTCGCTTGCTAAATGAAAAGCACAACGCCGGATATGCTCCAGCCACACCGAGAAGTCCTCCAGCCCACCCCTACGACCTCCATGGAGCCGTCGCATTCTCATCCCATTGCCCCACCCATTCAATGCCAATCTAGCCCATCCTATGTAGTAATCAAGACCAAAAGAATCGAGTAAATGCTCATATGATCGCTGCTAAATAAAAATCGCGTGCTCCGTTCGCGCTCCGCTAAATCCAGAAACCACGCACCCATGCACCCGCAATCCGATGCCTGCGATGATCCATAGCACTGAGTACCACCCGCTGGCGCTGAAAACTCACCCGAGGGAACGATTCGCTTTCGCAGCGGTTTAACGACAACGTGCGGGAAAATGGCCGATACCCCACCCGACGCCTTGTGACAAACTCAGGCCGCTGCAGATATCACTTGTGTCGTAGGCGCGTTCGTTCCCTCATCCACGGACTCCTCCAAGGAAACACCCCCGGCATCGCCATCCATAGAACCGAAGTCGTCCGTCTCGTCGTTGGCATTATTGGCCTGGTCATCAACCATGGTCTCCTCGTCCGTTTCGATGATGACGTCCACCGTGGCCGGGGCCTCCACAGGCGTTTGCGGAATCTCAATGCTCAATTCCACCATACTCTGATCTGCGTCCTGTCCTTCAACAGAGTTGTCCGGAATTGCCGACTCAATACCCAGCTGCAGCATGTTCTGATTGAGGTCCTCCATCGTACCCATTTCCATCTCCTGTTCCATTCCCGGTTCATGGTCGACAGTAGATGGCGAATCCGGTCCCACATACATTGAAGGTCCAGCAGTGATGACAGTAACATTCCCCTGCTCCTCACTAACTCCAAACTCCGTCGTGACTGTAATTGAATCCGGGCTCGGAAGCAACAGGCCATTCCCGCTACCCTCCCCCTCCTCCTCCCCCTCCTCCTGCCCATTTTCACTACTCCCATTACTCACAGGCGCCACAGCATCCTCAGCCAAATCAAGAGGCAGTGTCTCGTAAAGACTCGTGAAGAACTCAAAGACGCTTGCCGCCACCTCATCAGCCTGCCCCCGGTCTTCGAGGTCTTTGATCTTGATTCTTTCTGCGCGCTCATCTTCTTCTTTCTTAGCGAGAATCTCGGCCTCGAGTCGGCATTGAGCTTTGACGGCAGGTTTGCGATAGCAGGTGTGGCAATGGAAGTTGGTGGTGCAGAATGTGCATGTGCATCTTGGGTTGAGGGCGTCGCATTGCTGAGGAAAAGCTGTTAGTATCGAAAGAAAACTATGAAAGAACTCAGGTATGACTTACATCGCAAACAAGAACAGCGCAGTCCCCGCATTCTCTCAACTGGGCCGGGCATGTACTCCTGTTGTCGCCAACCGGCCTAGGATACTGACAGAAGTAGGCCCCGCAGCCTTCCCACTGAACGGGATGGCGTGGATGGCAAGGAAGCGGTAGGGGGTTTGCTATTGTATTGGGAACGCTCGGGCGGGCAGGGTTCGCCCAGGACCCAGAATTGCGACTGCGGACACCTGATGCGCTGAAGGAGCGTGGTCGCGAATTGCTAACGGGGATGAATGGTAATGAGCTTGTGGTCAACAATGCCTCCGCTGTGATGGTATGCGAGCTTAGGGACGTAGATGCGGACATATCAACGGCGGTGGGTGTGGAGGGAGGAAAGAGAATTTGGGACTGCGACATTGGCGCTGCTTCAGGGGTTTCAATATCATCTCCCAACGATGTCGAACCTTGTTGTGACGATGACGATGCGGTTGGTGTCTGTTCTGGGTGTTGTGCAGTTGCGCTGTTCGGATTGAATTCCGGGATGACCAAACGCGGTGTTTCTTGGTGTGTTCGAACGTACTCTCGCTCTGTGTGCATGTCCCTGAAGCCGCATTTCCTGAATTTGAGGGCCCTAAAATCATGCTCTTTGCAAAGTGGGCTCTTGCACTGCCGACAAGACACTTTCCACCGGAAGCTCCGATGACAGTCTGTACATAGTCCTCGCGGACATGTGTGGGCTTGCAGATCCAGGGTATCCTGCCTCAGGTATGACAGTATGTCCACGTCCTCGCCCAAGACATATTCGTATAGCCCGTTGTTCTTCAGTTCCCGGACATAGTCGACCGGCCGTAGTTGATTCGCAAAATCCGGGTCTTCGAATTGCTTCGTGCGAGGCAGGGGTGCTGCTCGAATTTTGTCCGCGCCTCGGCCGCCTAGACCAGTCCCGAGGACAGCTATTCCTCCACCGCCTGAGAAGATGGGCTCTAGGCAACACCAATGCATGTTTAACTTTGGCGGTTCTCTGTTCTGCGGTAGATTAGGAAGCCCGTTATGTAGATTGCCTCCATCTTCTGAGTCCGAGGAGTCATCGTCATGAGCGTTCTCATTCATGAGATTAGGTGACCTTGATGCGCCTGGAGCCCACCAAAACCGGTTTGTTGGTTGGGATCTCGCGTTTCGATTATGGTCTTCCAGTGAAGCGGACGATCCAGATGCCTGGCTCAGAGTGCTACCCAATGTTGCTCCAGGTCCAAAAGCCAGGTGCGCAAAATGCCGTGTCTTGACTCTCTTCCTGGGCATCGGCCTATTGAACGCACAGCTCGCACAAAGTGTCTTGCGGCATCCCATGCAGTGCATCCGCACACTGCAAGACTCGCAGCGCTCCAAGATAACGTCATCGCACTGTGCGCACTTCACGTCGTCAACAAAAATCCGGTGGCTCTTCCGTTGGTGTGAAGGGACGTGTTTGCCTTCTCCTTTAGACACTCCACTCTCGGTACCTAGCGGTTCCCCATCTTGTCCAGTCTCGGATATCTCCCACAGTCTGCCGTCTGTCGTGCCAAGCATACTGCTGCTGTCCACGGGCCCTATGCGATTACTAGATCTCCAGAGCCTGTCAAATGGCACCCAAACCTCCATATTATGCGGCCCTGCTCTTCCTGCGTGATAGTCCTTCCTCCGATAGCATCGCCCACCGGGTGTCGGACACCATGCCGTGTCTGTCCATATCCCCAATTGGTGACATATTTCGATAAGCTGGTGTGTGGGGTCGGAGTCGGAGTCCCTCCGGATGAGAGAGGAGGGCAGGTACGGTCTCCGGCGGTGGTGGCGACAGCGGTATGTGTACAAGCTCTTGAGAGCCAGATCGTTTTTTGTCCAAGGCGAGTCCTTCAACGTGTATGGTTCCAGAAACGGGACGATGTGGTATTTGATAGACACGTTCTTGCAGCCTCGCACCGATAAGTGCTGGAGCGTGTCAAGCCGCGGCGCAAGCACACTCCCAACAAGCGCAATACCCGACACGGCGGTGTTGCAGAGGTCCAGTCGCGTCAGGATCCTTCCATATGGGTTCACCACCTTCTTCAGCAGGGCATCGAAGGCGTAGGCTTTCGACTGCCGATCTCTCCCGTCTGGTGTTTCATTGCCTGGTTGCCCCACGACGACCGCGGGCTGCGGTAACCGGAAAGACAGTGTCTTCCAGGCGAGTGGGTATGCGCGGAGGAAATCGCGGAGGTGTCGAGATGTATGGTAGAGATCGAGGATAGCGGTCGTGGGGATCTGAGCAAGGAGCGATTCGAGAACAGGCGGGTATGTGGTTAGGATGGCCTCAAAGAGACTCAGCGTCGCAGTGGGCTTCGTAGACTCATCGTGCGAGACTGTCTCAGTAACGGACGTCGTTGACGAGGCGTCTTCGTGGGCGTCGGTGTCCCATACGAGGTCCTGTCGTTCGAACAGGCTCATGGCGCCGTCTTCGCAGGTCAACTGAGACTCCGGACGGGCTCAACGCGGACGATGCTAGGGTTCGTGAGGGCAGGGCGACATACGAAAGGCTCATGCAGAGGAGGCTCAAGGCGGCTGCGGCGCCAATATAGGGTAAGACAAAGGGCGTGGGATGAGTGGGATAGGAAAGGTCGTGTGCCTGCAAGAATGTCGATGTTTCCGAGCCCTTTAGGTCAGCTCTCGCCGCGCCGATCAGGGTACAGCGCAACGCAGACCTTGGTATTAGCCTTGATTTGCAGACTGCGGAACGAGAGGCGGGATTCGAAAAAGGCCTGTTGGCAACGATTGCCTCACTCTGCGTCACAGGCTACTACTTCACGCGTTGGCCATCATCAAGTTCCACATAGTGCAGTCACGTGCAGCAAGGTGGAGGCGCGCCTGCCGATGGAGGCCTCGCGATCATCACTTTTCTCTCACTACTGTTGCACAAGACGAATAACCCAGAAGCAAGTTTTGGAGTCTAATATCGTGTCCGCTACACTCGGGGATATCATGCGCTATGAGTAAAACATGACAAGAAGGAAAAGAGGAAAAGAAAGGCGCCATTGCAAAACTCCAGCTTTGCCCCTAGCCCACACCCAAGTACCCTTGATATAACCAGACGACAACCAACAACAAGAAAGAAAAAGAAGCGACACGCACTACATGCTGATGCAGCAGAAGAGAGTTAAATCTCTATCCAAGGTCCCCAAAAAGGGAGCACATTAGTGCTCTGCCTCAAGACACTCGCTCAGAACACCCAATTACCCTCAGTGTCCCTGTCCTCGAGCCCATCGAACAGCACTATATCGAAATCTAGATCATCGGTCCAGTTGCCCTCCATGGGCGGCCATAACGCGTTACTAACAAAAGAAAATACGGGTAGATGTGATCCCGTCGGTGTACTGTTCAGCTTCTTCCCGGTATCGGAGTCCAGGTCAAAAGCCGGTCTGACAGGTGGTTTGTGATATGCCACCTCGATAGTCCCAAAATAAGGAATGGTGAGTCGAGCTTTTCCAGCACTCTGCCTGCTTGGATCTAGTGATGACAGTATCTTTTTGATGACGACAGCGCTCTGTGCGGCGATCTTCTCTCGTGTGCTCGCCTTGGCCAGCTTCTCCATCTCCCCAATAACGCGACATACCATGGCGAAGTCGCTTCCTCTTGTTTTCTGAACCTCGCTCCTTTCTTTGGTACCCATCTCGATGAGTATGTCCAGGGCGATGGTGACGGTGGCAATGAAGACTCCCAATTCCCCAAATCGGCAACAGGCCTGTGTGATGCCGGCATTTCGAAGCGCAAACCACCTCATCACCACATTTCGACTTGCCTGCAGCCCTGTGAGTTTCGAGTATTCGTATCTGCTCTCTGTCGCTGCTCGAAGGAGGAATGGCAGATGAACAAAGATCTTGAGCTCGAAATGCCACATCTGTGTAATCAGTCTCTCCAAAACGAGCGCAGATTCTGGCGAGCGTTGTGTTGACGGTACATTTGGAACTTCCCAGAAGTCTTTGGATCGCTGCTTCATCATCCCCTCCAGCTTTTCGTCGAGCGCAAGCGCTTGCACGTAGGTTTGCGGTGTGACATCGCGATCAAGTTCGGAGACCTCTCGACATATCTTTGCGAGCGCAGAGCGATGGACAAGGTGTGCATCGGCGTCATCGGGGCACGGATAATCGTCAGAGGCGAATGGAAGGCGGAGATGCAGACCCAGGTATCTATCTAAATCAACGAACGTGCGCCATAGGTTCTTCGCTGCTTCTACAGCTTGGACAGGCCGGGACGGTGTTGGTTGTACTATAATTCGATGAAAGCCCATGAGATGAGCTAGATTCATAGCCCGCCGTATGATGAGCCACGATTGTCTGAGGTTTGCACTGTTCATGTGGTATGTGGCAAGGAGTAGTAAGGTCTCCAGGCCAGGAAGCGTGGACATTTGTTCGTCCGAAGAGGTTACTAAGGACGTGACAGTGGTGACATAGTTCTGCATAGCTGCATCAAGGTTCCAGATATGAGACAGGCGTGAAGAGTTGAACTCGGGAGGCAACGAGCCGATGCAAATGGCGAAATGGAGAAGTGTACGTGCCACTACAATTGGGTGCTCTTGCGCAATAGCCGACATGTCCAGGGCATAGGACTGAGGATCTTTGTGGACGTAGAGGTCGTCCGGAGGCGTATACATGTTGCACAGGATCGTCCAGCCGTTAGTAGCCTCAAAAATAACGTCCGCGTCATGCTGAGAGGGTAATAAAGCGACCAATGATCGCCGAATGGGGTCGCATCCGGAGCCGTGGGGGTTATCGACTCTATCGACTAATGTTCTGATGGAAGGTGAAGAGTTCCACGTCGCCTGCTGCGCTGCGAGCTGTTTTCGATCAGTATGCTTTCCACGTGGACTAAAAAATCAAAACTTACTATTCCATGGCCAATTGACGAGATGCTTTGCGTGTCGCTTGCTATCTTGGGAAGACCAAAGACGAATTTGGGCTTCTCTGCATCTACTAGAGTCGGGCTACGTGAGACGTCCGAACAAGTTGCTGCAGTTGTAGGTTTTCGACATACGAACTTCTCAAAAAGTTGTTCTAGTTTGTTAAATCGCTCTCCTAGTTGTACAGCACAGGCGTGGTCACATCCTTCGCTTTTGATGCTGGCGTTATCTTGTACTTTCCGTCTCTTGCCTAGTAAAACATGTTAGGTCCATTTCCAAAGTCTGTCGCTGACGTCCGGGTTTCTCTTACACTCCCAACAGGCCCGGAGACCTTGAAACGGTCTCTTCTTCCCAGGGCAGCCAAACTCATCTTGGGAGATACCATTTGAGTCCATCGCTGCTCGATATGAGCTAGCGAGGCCGATACTTCGTCCTTTTCACAGCTGGAATGTTAGGTGATCGACACATACGGAGTCCCGGGCGCTGGTTGACTTTCATACTAAAGGTGGGTTCCATAAGGTGTTGCGAAGGCGACGGACGAATGTCGGCTCGTTGACACGGGAGCCGAGCAGGGCAGCCAAAGCGGAAATAGCCGTCTACGTTGAAGGCTTAAGTAAGCCATCTCGCTGACTTCGTTCGCACGAGTCTCTTTGAAATATTTGCATGATCGCGGATGTACAAGTAGGGACCTTCTTCAACCTGTAGGCGCTTCATAATCGTGTTACACAGCTATCGACAGTCATATCTGTGTGGGTGTTGGAAATGCGGCTGATCTTAGAGGAGCACGACCGGTGAACGGATCTGGTCCGTTGCCGAGTAGCAACCATACAAAAGGAACTTTGTAAGCCCAAATAAAGATCCTCACCCTGACTTGAGAAGGCGTGGTAAATCCAGATCATCAATCACCACAAAATCATAGATAATTAATTTTCAAAATTATATCTGCTGGCGTCACAGGTCGCATCGGAAACGAAGTCCTTCAATAGCGCTTAAATGATTTTTTCACAAAAGTTTTGGCCTTTCACCCGTCGTCCATTACCAGACCTGTCGCCAAAAACCAACTATTCTGATCATCAAAGATTTTCGACATTATTTGGGCGAGCAGCTTGAAAAATTATTTGACACCAGAGCATGCATATAGTAATTCCTCGGTCCGTGATTAGAATACCATTTGTGATGCTGATGTTGCAAAGGTAAATGACCACAATCGGCGCAGAGCCTGTTTCAAAGCTTGGATACCACAGAGCGTTGCGGAGACCCTCACTTTGGCCTTGCACTATTACACAAATGCGCCTTTCTGCTTTCGTCATATTACCGATATGACCACAGAGCGCGATCATAGCACATAATTATGGGTGAAAGTAAGATGACGGTCAGTCGTGACTTGCACTAACTGCCCCATGCGGTCAAAAAATCCAATGCTTAGGTCCAGTCAGACGAGACCGTGATCACATTTGCCCCTTCTGGAGTTCGTCCGTAGACAGTCCTGTTCCTTCGTATATCTACATGTCTCGTCTAGGATCCGAATGCTCGGATTTTTACGGACGAGCTGACTCCTGCGCAAGACCGAGAGGAAACACAGATGATTGAATTCGGCTTAGATCTAGCCTGGAACAGTGGTAAGATGTGGGAAACGCTAATCGCAAGATTTGATGCTGTAGTGAACCAGGACACCAATTGAGGAATGCTCACAGCTCTTCTTAGATTTATCGCGAGTCGGGGTGGACGATTCGCGGCTATCGCGTGTTAATTAATGTGTGAAAAGTGTCACAAAACCACGAATGGGCTTTGAAAAGGCCCGGCAGTTAGCAGCGTCTAGACAGGTTTCTTCGCATCATCCATTTTCTCCACTCGTCTAGCATTGGGCCGCGTCGGGAAGAATGCCTCCGGTTGCGGGATTTTGGTGTGTGTGGGTTTAGCAGAGCATGTGCTGTACGTTTACATCGTCATGCTTTCAGTTGCTTCGGACGAAATGACGCGTAAGTGCGATCCATTCAAGTTCGCGCTGGCTATCGTATGTGCTGAAACCCTCAGATTTCGCCTTAGATGAAGGCATTGACATGACAGAACAAAAGAGGACCCATAAGAAGAAAGTAAAATGAAAAGAAGACCAACTACACGGATGGAGTAATGATTTGGAGCTGCTGTATGGGAGCGACGCGTTCAAAGCTGATGCTCTGCCTGGTGGCATAGCTGGAGAGCAAAGTCGCAGTTAGACGACGGAATCTAGAAGCATGATGCCGTCAGGTGGCTGACTAAAATACAGTACCGTGTCATAAAAGTTCCGCACGTTTGCCGGATCTGGAGTAATTAAGCCTTCATAAATGGTAATCGCATTTGGCTCGTTGAAATATCGTAGATAGAACGATCGGAAGCACGAGTCTGTGATGTCCCAAACCTCCGATGCGTTGTCCTATGTGTACCCTCATGCATACATATCGTCGTAATCCTCCTCGTCATCATCTTTTGGGGGTGGCGGTTGCTTCTTTTTGTAAAGCTCTTTGCGATCGAGAGGACATGTCGAGTTGAGCTTGAGCCACGGTCGTATGCAATCAAGATCAAAACGGTGGTTTTTGTGGCATGGAAGCTGCACTACAAGCGGGTATTGATCTGGTGCGTATAAAGTCAGTAGTCTTTCCAGTTTTACCATGCTTGGCTGTCAACTGACCCTCAAGGAAGGGGTTAACGCAAATCGGACACTCGTCTGACGGCTTCAATGTCTTGGTTTGAACCCGCTCTAGCTCGTCTAAGAAGCTGTCTGGGCAGCCCTTAAGCTCCACTGGAGGGTTGTCTGCGCTCTGCTGTAGGAGCTCGATCATCTCTCCCAATAGACCATCGTCTCCTCCGTGAGTGTGTTCGCCGCCCTCATCACCCGGAATTCTTCCACGGTCCCCGCGCATCACCTCGAAGGCATTTGCTAAAGATCTGTAGGCTGCGACTATATCTGCAGGCTGAGGTACCGCGTGGACATTGTTATGCGCTTGAGCATCTGAGGTATCGACAAGCTCGAGTGTGGAGAAAAACGTGGACAGATCTGGCCGGCGCGACTGCCCTGGTTTCTCCTCCTTGGTGGGAATATTATGCTCCACTGTCCAGGACGCGTCAGTTGGGTTGCTGCAGAGATCGGGCAGTGCTGGGACTCGCCTTCGTAGCCAGACATGGTTGCAGTTGTGAGTAATTGAGAAGTTGAGCTCGGCCGACGATGGAAACAACCGGTTATGTAGATGAGGAGCGCGTCGTCATTGGTGGTGCCTAGTCAAATACGGCGAGAGCGATCCCACGCTGTGGCGCGGGCTGTGTGGCGTCGACTTGTCGATCGTAGTCAAGTTCTAGCCCACTTTCGTTCTTCTCCACCACAACGTCTTCCTATCAAGTGCATCATCTCGCCGACCAAAGCACTATGAAATATCCTTGTATAGCTGGAATCTCCTCGTGACCACGCTTCCACTTCGTCGCGATTCGCTAGCATCGAATTCCGGGGTTGACCCAATGCCTCACTTTCCGCTATACCCCCCACGGCACTTGAGCAATAGCAACGACGGTCGTCGTGGGCTCAGTCGATGCATAATATTAAGAACCTAGTTTGGTACTACTAGTGAAATGGCGAAGATTTTGCAAGTATCTCAGTCTGGAAGCATTGCAATTGGCTGATGGTAGTCTGGGATCCACATGATAACTTCCTTGTGAATAGTCTACTAGATCGGATAGAACAGGATGAGAGCGTTTTCTCCAGCTTGGACGTTAATATATGGTGGCGGATCCTATACGCGTGGAAACGGGATCCTTGCGGAACGAAAAATCTGAACCATCTAACCCTGCCTCCCACTTTCTATCATCTCGGCCACCGGAGATGATGGATGCTGTGATACGGCGGTCTCTTCGGAGGAGAAAACATTGCGCTTCGGACACAGTCATACCCGATATCAGACTACGTACTGTCATGAGAGCTTGCGTCATACGACCATGGGACTCGCACAATTCGCCTCACAACTCAGCCAGTATTCCATAACAGCGGGAGGTTACGCTAGTGGCTCAACTCTCAGTCACTACACATATGGGTGAAACGCTCTGTTTTGCAGGTGCACCCCGTAGGCAACTCGACCGGCAAATAGTAAGAAATGGTTAGGCTGCTGATTCGACAACCGATTCCAAAAAATGGCTTGCAGGAGCTAACGCAGGGTCCACCTAAGCGACGTTGGGAAACGCTTTGGCTGTGTTTGGCTAGATTTCAGAAGCTGTGCACAGCCACGGTGCTAATGACCTCCGCGTCACATTCCTTGCGCTGCCTCCCTCAGTCTCGCCTTCTCCTGAAAGATGCTGCCATCATTCGCGGCAGAGCGAGGAGGGCGCAGTATTCGGCGCGTGTAAACAAAAGGCCTTCAGAAGACGTCTGAAACCACATCACTTTCTCTCCTCAACATTGACCTCTGCCACGAAGGACTTTGAACACATCTCTGAACGCCCATGTCTCTCCTCATCATGTCTACCGAAACCCCATCCACGCCACAGGATTCTCCCTCGAAGGGATTAATACCCGCCTGGGCTTTGTCTTTTTCTCGAAAACAGAAGCTAGAATCACCCAAGAGACGGGAATCGAGATCGCAACCTGGAGGGTTAGTCGTGCCAAAACTTACATCAAGATCCACTAGCGACAGCGATGAGTCGCGCTCTGTACGTTCCAACCGGTCGCGAGGTCGCGCTGGCTTCAAAGACATGATGAACAGGCTACGGTCTTCTTCGAGCGTCACCATGATAGATGAGGCACTTCAAGAGTCGGATTTCAAGCAAGTTGACAACTGGTCTCTTGGTTTTGATCGTTACAACCAACTCATTACTACCCAAATCTCGTCAACCCAGTCATATTCATCAGAGGAGTTCTCCAAAATACTGGGTGTTTTGACTAAGAACTGCGGTGGGAGCTTCCTGCACGGACTTCCCGAGGCTGTTTTCGACTTTGCGCTTCTTTGGTGCCCAGCAGCATTCATGACGAGGAAGGAAGATTCAATAGAACCATCCTGGAGTTTTCAAGGCTGGGAAGGCCCGGTGAACTTCCCTTTCGATCCCACCAACAGCCCAGATCTCCACAGCATGCCGAAGAGCCAGGGCGACTGGTTCAAGTCAGAAATTACTCAATATCACGTTGGGCCGCAATCAGCTCCTTACACAATTCGACGAGAAAAGAGAGAAGCTGCTTTGCGCATCCAATATCCGCCCTACTTCCACGCTCCTCGCGGATACGATGCGAGCGCAGATTCCAACACACTACAGTTCTCCGCATACACTATTCCCGCCGACGGCTTCTCAGCAGAACAACTGCGTCACGATAGGAAATCCATTCCATGCTCACACCTCATGAATGAGGAGAGGCAGCACTGTGGTGTAATTATGGATTACGAAGAGTCGATTTCAGCTCCCAGCTCAACCGGTCCCTTCGAATTTGTCCTTGTGTCAAGAAACATTCGTCGCGAGCCCCTGACTCACACCCGGAGACCTGTGGTTCCTACTGTTCACCCACCGAACACGCCAATCTGGAACGGAGCTCGCTTCATTTGGGATCAAGAAGTTGTTGATTTCGACGAGGAGGTGTTCGCAAGTGGTCCATGGAAGGTGCTGAATGTAATCTTGATCAAGTGGGTTGGGGATTACGCTGAGCGGGTCGCGGTTGCGAGGATCCACGAGGATGCTTGGTTGAAGCTTAGTCCAGTCAAGAAAGAGATTGTGTTGAAATGAGGGCCGCACAAACTCGTCCGAAGTAATTGATATGAAGCCATCGCAAGATTGCGACTCCGGAGCTCCGAGCACGGATCCGATGACGCCCTCCCATCAAGCCGAGAGGCACAACAAGAATCGGAGAGTCTGCAAAAACCATTACAAGACTCAGAGAGTAGTTTGGTCGAAGATTCTGGGTACTACCATTTCATTCTAGGGTTCGGCACAGAGCACGCCGGTGGGACATGGTCCACAAAGAAGCTCTTTTCTCATTTCTCTATTTGTATTACTAAATGTATTTTCATAGCTTCTCAATGATATCAGCTTAGGTAGCAACACGTAAAATGTAATCTATCAATTATAAATCAATCAAGCAAACCTTACGATACGTCTTCTTTTTGCTTTATATCCAAACTTATCCAAACTTGTTCTTCTTAGAACCAGAATTTTCAACATCTTTCCAGTCATGCGTGTCCCAATTCAAACTAGGGCCGTCGAGGACCTTGCACCATATCCCACCACCTCCTATCTTTCCCGCGCGTATTTCGAATATCGCAACCCCGCCACAGGCTCACAGCCTTACGTCCCGAAAATATGTTGCTGACCGCTAGGCCTCCAAGTGCGCCCAACTTCTCTTCAAGGATAAATTTATACGACCCCGCCCCACACGCCCTGGATGTCAAACCCGCCCTTCGGTAGCTGACCTGCATCATCCTGCATGTAAGCGTGCTGCCTATGAACACTTCAAACCTGCAACGACCGTTGGAGGTGGTGGCCTTGTAAGGCTGCAGCGATCTTTCCATAAGTAGGCTTAAACAACGATCAGGGATAGGTGTATACGAGTGAACTCATGCAGCCAATGGGTGCACAGTGATACGGGTGTGTATGCTCACCGGTGCGGGAACTCGCATCCTCCCCTGCGGTCAGTGGTATGCTGTGCCGCGCTGGGCGGCTATGTCCCGAGGCTGACATGACTAGGTCCGGCACAGTACCAATTACAGAGAAAGGGCACATTTCGGTTCAAACAGGGGCTCATACCACATCTCCTTGCTATATCTGCGAGTATGCCCTAAGGCTGCATTTAGAGGTAACTATGTTTAGTGATGCTGTATATTTGTCTGCTGGAATACTCACTGGGTTTTGGCGCGTAGAGAATATGAGATTGCTGAGGCATCAAGTCCATAGAAAGCTGATAGACTCCTGTCAGCTCTGAGGGAAAATTGGCTTGAGGCGCAATGGCCATTTTATAAGATACAATAGCTTAGCAAGACTAGTTTAATCCTTTGCACTTAAGCTGGCATGGCTTGATCAATTTATGAAATATTGAAGAATGTTCCCTCGACGCTGAGATGTGGAGTACAATGCAATGAGAGTTGAATTTTGAATGCTTTTGGTATTAGGGCCAGTCTTGGTATACTTCTGAAAATGGCAATAGTGAGGAGAAAGTGCTCAGCCTTGCGGAGAAAGGTGTTGTACAAATCCGCTAACTAATATGCCAAGTCCACCTGAGAGCAAGGCCGACCAGCACGAAGGAGCGCGTTACTAGTAAGGAATATGGCGCAGACAATTCTGCCCAGATACCAAATGATACGCGCATTCCAATCGACTACATTAGTTTCCACTTCCGCTTTCAGGCCTAAGCAAGCCGTTTTAGACTAAACATATCAGTGAGCAATCCTAAGCTGTGGCACTACAGTCCTGTACACCCCCTACGCTAAGTTTAACTAGCCCTGAGTTTGTCTGGGCACTTTTAAAATAAAAACTCTATTTTAAACGCTTTTAAGAAGAAGAAAAATCGAAACTACTTTAACCTTAAATATATTAGTAACAATTATAACGTAGGTTCTAGTATTGCAAGCTGCCTAGTGTTGCAAGCTAAATGTAAGGCCTCTGGACCTGAATAGGCCATGACGAGCCAGGCAGAACCCAGGCGGTGTCATGTAACCCAGAATATATATTCTCGGATCATGACGGGTTAGATCCCGGCAGCGATTCGTCTATCAGTATCTCCTAATACTACTATTTGCTCCGATCTATCTTCTATTATCTATTGCCTAGTGACCCTATACCTTACATCCACAGTCTCACAACCGCAATATGCTGGGCAACTTCTTTGATTTCCTGAGAGAACTCCGCAATCACATATACAAGCCCACCTTGGTGGATCAAGATGATATTAACTTTAAGTCATGGATCTGCCCGAGACCGCTCTCCCCGCAGCTCCATCGCACGAACAAGACGATCTACCACGAAGTCACCTAGCTGCTTTACACTTATGATCGCTTCTACTTCGCTACGCGGCGCTCTGATCCTGATCTCGTTTCGCAGCCGAATTGGCCCTGATTATGCAGAGCATATTCGGCATGTCCGTTTTGACTTTTCCAGTGGCTTTCGGTAAAGATCCAGATGATTTGATGGCTAGGGGTGAGAGCATTCATATCTTTAAGATGATCAGGAACTGCTTTCCTCATTTACGCACACTTAAGACATCGCTGCCAAATTTCCTGTGACTTGGGCTTGACGAGTTAGAGAGCTCTAAGATTATTACCAAAGCGTTGAAGCTGGTCGATACTTGCTTCAGAGGCATTTCGTTCCTACCAGAATTCATTGTTGAGGTACATGAGGGTGATCTGAGCGATGATGCAAGAAAAGGAACGAATGTTCGCGGATGGAAAATCAGTAATGAACATCTGAAATTGAGTTTATTGACATATAGCTTGGCCGAGTCGAGTGGATGTGGATGTACGTGTAGCGTACACCTGCATTAATGAGTGTATCTAGTGTAATAGATCGAAACCTTGGATTTAAATCCACTGCTTGTTTCCAAAATGCGAGACAAACGCACCACCATACCCACTGTCGATGCTGGCCTTCTCCCAGGTCGACCTGATAGTTGGGATGGCTTCGTCTACAGGGGTTGCGCCCTTGAAATGAGGCGCATAGGTTGAAAGCTTGCCCATGAATCCCATCAAGCCCTGGATCTGTTCTGGAGTGGCTGTGGGTATGCATTAGCAAATGTCTAGATGTTTCAATCTTGAAGACAGAGATACGTACAATTCACAAAGTGGCCCACCTCCACCACTCCCGGGCTGATACTCACGAAGAGCACGCCATCTTTCTTGTATTGCGCGTTGAACTTTGCCACAATGACGTTCATTGCCGCCTTCGAGGCAGAGTACAAAGCGCTTGTCTCAATCTCGAGATCGTTGATCAAGTCGAGGTCGGCATGACCGCTGGAAATAGTGATGACCTTCTTGACCTTACCCTTCATGACAAGAGGGAGGAAGAGGTTGAAGAGGTGGATGTTGCCGACGACATTGGTCTGGAATAGCTTCGATGAAACATCATCCAGCTCCTCGGCCTTGTCGCCCCTGTTGAATACATAGCGTTAAACACAGACCAGCCCAGACAGTAGCTATAGGGAAATAGGCTTACAATGCGCCAATGGGGTCATAGGCGTCGAAGAGGGACGGGAAAGCTCCGTTGGCAACCAGGTAGTCGATGCCACGCTCACCAACAATCTTGGCAGTATCGGCAGCGGCTTGCTTCAAGCTGGAGTAGTTGGTGAGGTCTGCATGGAAGATATGGATATTGGAACGGTCGCCCAGCTCTGCCGCCATCTTCTTCTCAGTCGCAGCCTTGTCGCGGACCAGACCGACGACTAGGTTCTTCGGGTCCTCCGAGATCTGCTTGACGAACTCAAACTGCGCTGGATTAGGCACAAGCAATGCGTAATACGGCATAAGGCAGACTCACCCCGATTCCCTTCGATACTCCAGAAATAACGTATACGGACATATTGAGTGATTTGAACTTGGTGTGGAATGCAAAGCAGAGTACTGAATTATGATATGGATTGTAAGTCTGCGTTGGAGTCTTCTTATATATATACTCAGGGCCACCTCATGGTATTTGTGCGAAATCCTGAGAGCTAGCCCGCGCACAAGTTCGGGTCCGCTTTACTACATGTCGGTGGGCTCTAGTCCGCCGCGGTCTCCTACACCAAATGCACTCAGGGTGTGACTTGTAGTAACTTGTAGTAAACTGTCGTTTCTTCAGGGCAGAGAGATATCTTTTCCCGTAATAGAAATGTGGCAAAGTGGTATGGCCATTGTGAGTTGATTAGTAGAAGCACCTGCCGATTGCATGGCCGATAAAGACTGCACTGCAACTCCAGATACCTTTATATCATCAAACCATCTTGCCCTATCAATAAGAGACTCTTTGCCCTCGATGTTGATCCCCTAAAATGGGGGTGTTTTATATTGCGGACTAGGTTTCCACTGTTCGGGTTAGCGTGCGGGCGATTGTCCAATAGGCATGGGGATGCACTCAGCTAATGACAAATGCGTGCCTATAGTATCCCCCTCGACTTCCGCTGCGGACAAGATCGGGAGCCAGTTCTGCCCCCGAAAAAGACTTCGAAAGGGTTTGTCCTTCGACCATGCCGACGTACGCGGAACCAAACGCCTGCAACCCCTGCGCAAGGTCGAAGCGGAAATGCGGTCGGCAGACCCCGTCGTGTGCACGATGTGCGGATAGGGGTAGGTCCTGCGTCTATCCGCCGTCGAGAAGCAGAATAGCTTCCTCGTCTCGGCCATTGCTGTCGGATGCGTTGAGAGGCTTGGTGCCGAGAGTGGAGGATGGACTGCTTGCTGAGGTTGCGGACAACACACCCTCCCGCACCGCGAACCTGATCCTTGCAGACGACCTTATGTTGGACCTGGCATTCCCACTCATGGACAGTGACTTCGCTGCTCCTTCGTCTCTCATTCAAACGCCCAGTGCGCCGGCGACCAGGGCAGACTGGTTCCTTGCGCCCGAGACGTGGAGGATATCTCATAGAGAGGACAACTCGGCCGCTATGCCAGTTGGCAAAGCGACGATGAAGAAGTACGTGGCGGTGCTGCAGTCTTGGTTCGAACGCTGGGTCACCACCGGAAGCAACCCTTTTATCCATCCCTGTCTGTACAGTATGAACTCCCCGACGTGCGTGCAGGTCGCGTATGCCACGCTGGCTAGCTATATCCACCGGACACCCGCAAACACGGACACTGTCCTCCAAATTGTAGAGGACAGGTCGAACGATTTACTCCTGGAGAACGGGGCTATTCTGGACAGGGTTGGCGCGGAGGAGTGGGCCGATGGAGAGGAGCAAGATGTTGACCTATTCGCACAGCTAACAAGGCTGCACGCGCTCATGGTCTACCAGATCATTGGCCTCTTCGACGGCGACATCCGCTCCCGCCACGTCGCCGAAGGTCATATGGCCGTCCAGGATAGCTGGGCCGGCAAGCTCTTTCACTCGGCCGCAAAGGCATTGTCAAACACCCACGCCGTTGCCACGCATCTTGTCGGCTTTCTGCCAAGGCCGTCCACCTACTCGCAACAACAGTGGTACCTGTGGATCCTGTCGGAGAGCATCCGCCGCACCTGGCTCGTCGCCGTCAGCCTCTCCCCCGTTTTCTCCGCGCTGCAGCAGTGCTGGTCGGCCTGCCCCGGCGGCATCATGTACACGAACCGCAGCGGCCTTTGGAATGCCACGAGCGCCACCGAGTGGGAGAAGCAGTGCTTGGGAAGGAATGTGGCGTTCTTGCAACGCTTCGAGTGCGCGAGGCTCTTTGACGACGCGGAACCCGCGGATATTGACGAGTTCGGCAAGGCCATGTTAGATATGACTTTCAATGGGGAATTGTTGGAGAAGTGGAGGGACAGAAACGGTGGCTTATAGTTACCGGGACACGTTTCAAAGCCGTCCTATTGTGCATTACTACTTCACATATGCAACAATTCTTTTTGAAACCAATATGAGTGGTACATAACAGCTTCTCAATAATGGGAATAAGAATATGAAGTAATATAGTAAGACATTAT
This sequence comes from Herpotrichia juniperi, assembly GCA_014905255.1. NCBI lineage: Eukaryota > Fungi > Ascomycota > Dothideomycetes > Pleosporales > Melanommataceae > Herpotrichia > Herpotrichia juniperi. The sequence goes on from BLYF01000096.1 coordinate 658,834, forward strand.
AGAGATTGATATAAACAGATTGAAGCGGAAAGATGGAAAAGGTGGGAAGGAACTTGAGACTAGAACGAGTTACTACAGAAGGAGACAATGAAACATACAACTCAACCATTAGCTAGTACTCATATATGATGATTTACTAATCTACCTTGAACTACTTTCGTTGGTGGTGGCCCAGTTCTGGGAACTACTAAGGTTCCCTAAACTGGGTCCTCGCGTGAACTTAACAAAATCTGTGAGGAGCGACAGGTATAGAAGTCATAGGTATGGTGACCTTGACTAATAGTCTTAGGGGCGTAGAAATGGGACTGAGCACGACTGGAGAGTCGTGGGGATTCTTCAAGCAGAGGGCGAGCAGAGGGTAAGCAGTCGGTTGACGAACTGAGCCGTGGCTGTGCAGCTTAAGCCGAAATTGAGCCGGGTAAGAAAACCCTTAGTCAAGTCTGAATACTAACCTAATTTGGTGCCGAGAGATTCGCGGATGGTATGTCCAAATACCAAAACGATTGAATGGACCTTACAAAGTAGTTGCCAGAGTGCATGTGGTGTTCTTGGTAGGACTCATAGGACTTATTCCTCGATAGAAATGAGCTCCTACGTGACACGGGTGTGGCTTCATCTCAATGTCACTTGTCGAATATATTGGCCGTAGATCTTAGCTCTGGGTATTCTTTCTCGGTGCTCTCCATAGGGTATGATTCCCGTAGTTGTTTTGGCCATGACGTCCTTGCTCTTGGTGATAGCGTTACATCTGTCAACACTTGGGCGGGCGCTCCATTTCAGTCAAGTCCCAACCCGCCCTGAAAAGACAGGCAGTCTCTCGCGCTCATTTACCAATGCCAACACCTTCTCACACGAAGCTTTCACAGTCGCTACCTTTCTCAGCATTCACTTTATCTCGCTATCCTTCGGCGCCCGGTACACATGCTCGTTCCTCCAGCTGCGCAGTCGCTCAACTTCTGAGAGAATGTTGTAGTCTTTCCCCACTTGGACGATGTACGCATTGTCTTCGTCTGAACAACGTTGGCCGCCCACGGATGCTTCAGCGTAGGTGCAGACGATATGGTAGGCGGCAGACGCTTTGCGTAAGACGTCTTCTGCAGCTTCAACCTATACCCAGACGCTAAGGTCTGAAGAGTCGACGAAGGAAGGTTGAAGAAGGAAGTGAGCTGAGGTCTTGAAGGTCTTGAAGGCGGTGCTTGAAGCTTGGGAAAAGGCAACCCTTGAGCCAAGGTGGAATATCTTGTCCGCATGGGGGCGCTGGCGGAGGAAATGCATATGCGAGTCTGGACGATGAGGACCGTAGTCTAGGGCAACTGGGCGGGGGGAGTAGTTTGCGATGTAGCTCGCCACAGACTGCTCGTGTTGCTTCAGATAGTAGGAGAGATATCGTTGGTTTCCCGAGTAGGACAGCACTCTTCGCTCTGGTGGACGTCCGTGGTGCTCTGTGACGGTTGTTGGGGCTGGTGTTGCTTGTGATCGCGGAATTGGATTAGGTCGAATGTGGTGGCATTGATGGAGAGGGAAGTGGAGATGGGGAGGTTGATATGGGGTGAAGGAGATTTTGAGCGCGTCTGCAGTGTTTACAGCAGATAGATGCAAGGTCGTGACGCGCTGCACTTTTCGAGCCCAGCCCAGCCACAGTGCGGTTTATGTGAGGAGAAAAAAAGAATAGAAAAGCACCACGAGAACTAGGTATTGTAGCTGACGTTATTTTTCTCGTGGGATAGGAAGAGGTGAAGACGAAGGTGATGATCAACGGGAAGTGATTATTTGGACGCGACGTGCGGATGAAACCCACCTATACTTTTCGATACTGCATTGCCCCTTATGACAGAGACAGCACGTTATTGTAAGCTGGATCAGACTGTATATCCTATAATTGGAGACGGCTACATGTCCTGTCACAAGTGGTTCATAATGGATCTGAGGGAAACAGGGGTATGGGAATGAATACTGTAACCATTTTGAATGAACTGTGAAGAAAGCAAGGCAACAGACCAACATATATACTGATATGCACCGCGTGCTTGTGACGCTCTGGAACTCTCAATGCAGAAAGAGAGTTGTCAATCAAACCTCGGTTTACCTGCAAATTACCTCAGAGATTGGAAAACTCAGAGGAAAATTCGGACGGTGAAGCTGCAGCTCTGCAGTTCGCGGGTCCACACCTCACGATGTTTGCGTCTAAGACCCACTCCACCCACCTGGGCATGTTTTTCTCCGGAGAAATTGATGACCTAGGTGCTCGAAGATAAATAGCGAAACACAACACACTGAGAGCCGTGAATATAATTGATGAGTTGAGCGCGGTATATCAACGCGATTGCAGACGCGTGGGATTAAGTTATACAATGGGGAAAAACTAAGAGAAATTGCCTCCTCTTTGGGGATAGTGACTTGCACCATTGTGGAACGAAGCAATCAAAGTGTATCGAAAGCCATCTGAACAACAGTTCGCGATGTTTGCGCTGGGATACGCGGTTGTTGCTAGGGAAAGAATGGTGCAGCTAGCGCGAGGCTCGTGCGCGTAATGGTTCGGTCGGACATCCAGCCACAACAAAGTCACCTTTGCTCTCCGACTTCAAGACAACCACCGGGGGCCCAGCAACACTGTTCTCGTTCGCTCAATCGTGTTCTGCTCGCCCTCTACACACACACCGAAGCATCTCCCCCCAGGCACGACTGCTACGCGCTGCTAGGAGATACGTCAACGTGCCAAAGTCGCGTTCGGAACTGCCAACCCGCCAAACCTATCCTCGACCTGCCCCTCCTCAAACTTCAATTCCCTCCAGGCACTCGCCCTTCCCCTGAACCTGTTTACGTATGGCAGCCGTCGCCATGCATCCCTCTTCACAGGTCATACCTACGATGTCTAGCCGTCGTGTGCCCCTCGCCAACCTCCAGAATGCCACCAACTCGCCGCTACGCGTGACTGCCGCGGGCGGGAAAAGACAGCGGTCCCACGCCAGCGAGCAACGCGATGTCACCTATGGCCAGCCTCCCCCGAAAAAGCAGATGGTCGAGGTTGATGATGCTGAGAGTCGTCGTTATGGACTCGGACGACGGAGCGCCGCCCCTACTGCCCTGCAAAAGAAGCTCGAAGCCGCTCGTGAGGGCAAGGCCATCTCCAAGCAGACCGAGAAGTCCCAGCGAGGAGTCAACGAGAACCTGGAAACCATTCGACAATGGCAAAAGCACTACCGCAAGATGTTTCCTTCATTCGTCTTCTACTTCGAGAGCATCCCTGACGAGATGAAATACCGAGTTTCCAAGCAGGTTCAAACCCTTGGTGCTGTACGTATCTCATTTTCCCGTGATGCTATATCATGCTAATCAAAGTGCAGCGCGAGGTCAAGTTCTTTTCTCGAGAAGCTACCCATGTCATCACCACGCGTCCCATTCCAGCTGAACTCGACACCAGCTCATCCAATCCCTCGTCAAAAGCCACTGTGAACCCGACCCAGCTCGAGACGAAGAAGTCCGTGTTCGACATCGCGCTTCAGAAGCCATCTGGTCCCGTGGACATCCTTTCCAAGGCTAGGGAAATGGGAATGAAGATATGGCCAGCCGAGAAACTCCAGCGGATGCTGACTACTATGTACAACACGGATACTGGAGAGGAGCCTCCTAATTATTCAACGCGTCATGCTACTGCTGCAGCACAACCCAAGTTGGGACGTCAGGCGGATCTACAAAAGCTCCTCCAGAACGAGAAGCTGAATGGACCGTTGGACCGTGACCACTCCGTCGCTACACAGGACACGATTCAACTGCGTGGTTTCTACATCTACATTCACGACATGGACGAGGCCACGCGACCAGTAATGGTTCGCGAATATCCCAAGGTTGCCAAGAAGGATGAGGGCAAGTGGCCACAGTTCAGGTTGTCGGGCAACGGGAAATGCCCATTCATCGAGGATCAAAACCACATGCGTAAGCAGGAACAAGAGGAGTTGAGAGCAAAGAAGGCAGCGGCAGCAGCAGCGGCACCTCGCACACGTGCCGCGGCTGCCATGGAAGAGAAGCGTGTTCTAGGGGAGAATAACAACATTGCGAGGCGCCCGAGTATCACCAGACAGATGGTTCAGGACGACGATACCAAGCCATTGGACCCCCCGAAGATGATACCAACAAAACGAACGAACACCACGGACAGCATGCCTCCCATGTTTGGTAGTGCACAGGCTAGCATACGATCTATGCCTAGATTCGCCGGCGGACAACCTATTGCGTCCGGTATCCAGCAATCCAACATCACGTCTGCCATTCGATCTCAGATGATCTCATCGACTTCTGCTGCGCCGGGTGCACGAGCAGGAAATAGCAAAGAAGTGAACCAGCTGAAGAGGAAGGTCTTGGAGAAGACCAATGTGCCCTCTACGAACAGCGGTCACTCATCTGTGATGAATGACATGAGGGCTGCATTGAATCAGGAAAGCGCTCAGCCAGCGCGGGCGGCAAAACGAAAGGCACAAGAGACTATGGGGTACATCCGCGAGGATACATACCCTGAGGAGGAGGAGAGACATGCTCGCAAGATTGCAGTCGCCCGTCGACGGAAGACTGCCGAGAAAGAGCTCAAGCCTGGCTATTGCGAGAACTGCAGGGAGAAGTTCAATGACTTCGAAGAGGTACGTCCCCTTTCCTTGCTAGCATCTATACACAGTACTAATTTTCTTCAGCATTGTCTTTCCCGCAAACATCGCAAGTTCGCAATAACCACCGACAACTGGGTCGAGCTGGACACCCTTCTGGCGCGCCTCGTTCGTCAATGAATGAAATACGACACCACCTGCATATCCCAACACTGACGGCACCCACTCGACGATACAACATGTACGACATAATAACCTTTTCATTTGTTCACTTCGCTTCTGCCCTCTGGCGCATGTAAACGCGATCACTTTGCGAATACCCTCTACACAGCATTTCCGTGCCCTACAGCATTTCCGAGGCGCATTATCATTTTCTTACCGGGGCATGGTTTGGCTGTTTGTTTGTTTCCTTGGCGGTATTGTCTTTGTATGTCTGACTTATACAATGCATGAGCCATTGTATATACCTATCTTTCTTGGCTGGCTCCCTCCTGTTTCCCAAGGCTTTTGATAGAGCCGTTGCTATTGCAGGCTGAACATGGCTGGTGTTTGGGAACACGGCGTTCAGCATGGTGGATTGTGGGCATTTTTAAGGAGAGCTGGGCTGAGCTGAGATGTGATGGACACGCGTGTCATGGACGGATGTGTATTGTCGGTTATGTGTTGTATCGTTATTGTATTAGATCACCATCTACGTATCAATGCGATTGTGCTATGAACTCGTCATCTTCTGTTTGTGAGCTTTCGGTATGTGGTTGGGCTTTCGGCGCGCTGATTCGCTAGGTAACTTTGGATTAGGCTCGACCTCTGCTTCCTTTCTTGCATCATTCTTTACACCAACACAACTGTCCGTTCGCTTGCACTCCTTTTAGAATACGCCGAACCTCATCTCCATCCAAGGCTGGTTTAAGTCACCCAGTTCTCAGATCGTTCCTTCTTTCTCTTTACTTTCTCCATCAAGAGTCCAAGGCCTCGCTCGATCAAGATGTCCGACTCTCCAGAAGACAGGGACAGAATACCAGATGGAGACGACACAGCGGAAGTCCCACTCACGATGGCGGCATCGGTGATACTAACGAATCTCCCGCGAGACGCAACGCAAGCACTCGAGAGCGCGGGGGATATGGGGACACGGAAAAGTATGCACTTGCGCGAGCAAACACTTGATATGCGCCCTTCTATAAGTTTTCACGTTATCATTTCGCTATAATTCCTGTGTGTTTTCTCTTATCCGCATCACGTTTCTTCTTTCTCGTGCCTAGTATCGCTGCATTTCGTCCCCGTGCTCTTCCTATGCACGTCATTCATACATGCACCTCTTCTGCTTCACCCCTCTCTCAATACACCCCGTACCTCTCTTTCTTTCTCTCACCCCGCTCTCAATATACCCTACACCTCTCTTTCTTTCCCTCGCCTTCGCTCCCGTCGCATGCTCACCGCCCACAGTTACAATCCGCCTCCACCCTATCGGCTCCGCGCCCCACCTAACCAAACGCGTGTTCAAGCTCTCCGCAAACCAGCGCTTCGAGACCATAGTCGCCTTTCTCAGAAAACGGCTCCAAGCGCAGGCCCACGAGAGCGTGTATTGCTACATTGGGAATGTATTCGCGCCGAGCTTGGATGAGGGGGTGGGGAATCTGTGGACGGTGAGTGCCTCTTCCCCTTTCTTGCTATGGAGACGATGGTTTGTGTGAATGGCAGGACCCGGTCTTCGGGGTTGGAGAGATCCGTCTGTTCGTGGACTGGACTAATGATAGGTAGTGCTTCAAATCGAACGATGAGTTGGTCGTGGGGTATGCTATGGCACCTGCGTTTGGGTGACGCTGTGACCAAGGAGGGAAGTTACTCTTTTCGAGAGATTACGAGATGAGGAATTCATGGCATGGGTATACATATCATCATGGAGTTCAACAGCATGTGAATGTAAGTTCAATACCAGGCTTCAACTAGGCGCAGAGGACGGAACATGTTCAAGTATTAGATTCGGGATCTATTCTAGAGATGCAGACTAGCGATTGCGAACACTATAAATAAACGTCTATCTATTTGAGTTAGGTGCAAAACACGAATCGAAACGACAAAACGCTGTGTCAGAGCGATGGGTATGTGACAAATAGGGTAGCACAGGTGCCTGTGTGCTCTGAACAAGAGAGAATGAAGCGGCGATGAGGTTTCATCCTGACTTCGCGCGTTTCTCCTCGATCAACCTCTCAAACTCAGAGAAGTCTTCCTTGGACATAGACATCGGGTACGTATGCTCGGGGGCAGGGTATGCGCGGCTCTTGACCTCAGCTTTGTAGTTCTGGATAGCCTTCATGCTCTCCCCCCAGACGTTTCCGTACTGCTTGACGAACTTGGGAAGGAAGCGACCTGGCGGAAAGTTGCCCTGCATATCAACCTGTACCAGCACTTGACCCGAGCATCCATTGCCAGCACCAATACCAATAGTAGGTATCCTTAGCGCCTTAGTCACAGCGGCAGCAACCTCTGCAGGCACAGCTTCCACCACAGCAGCATAGGCGCCAGCTTCTTGGACGGCAAGAGCATCCTCTAAGAGCTTCATTGCTGAAGCAGTGTTCTTGCCTTGGACCCTGAAACCACCCAGGGCATTCTGTCTCTGAGGTGTCAGGCCAATGTGGGCAAGGACGGGAATGCCGGCGCCGGTGATCTTGGCAATTGTGGGTGCCATCTCTTTTCCTCCTTCGAGCTTGACAGACTTCATGCGGCCTTCTTTGATGACGCGGATGGCGGATGTGAGAGCTTGCTCGGGGGAGATCTCGTAGGAGCCCATGGGGAGGTCACCAATCTGGTACATGTTAGTGCTCGTCCACGTTAGAGGTAGGGAAGTGTCGAGTCGACAGCGAGGTAGCATACCGTGAACGCTCCCTTGGTAGCGCGAGCCACCGACTTGCAATGCAAGATCATCTCGTCGAGCAAGACCTCACTGGTGTCGTCCATGCCAAGAGCTACCATTGCTAGACTATCCCCCACGAGTACCATGTCCATGCCAGCGTGGTCGGCGACGTGAGCGCTTGGGAAGTCGTGCGCCGTGATCATGGTAATGGGCTCGTTCTTCTGGTAGAGACTCTGGAGGGTGTTGATAGTAACTGGCTTGCGCGCATTGGCCGGGGCGGCTCCCAGTGGTGAATGTGAGCTCCACCTAACCTGACCGACAGGCAGCACAGCACGCGCCAGCAGCGACGATGACGCGCATATTCGAGGAGGTAATGTTGTAATACTAGATGTCGTTCGGAGGGTGTTCACGAAGGCACGCGACATAGCGATGGCGACGGTGAGGTGGTGGAATGGGTGTTGTTGAGCGCTGCGGAATCTGGCAAGCTCCGTGAGGACAATAAGAACGCAGATCCGGTCCCCATCGCTTGGGCGGGCAGATTTTCTTTTAAGGGGAGGTTGTTCTTAAATGTGCTGCGCAGCTTGAAGAACACCATCTCGAAAGGCGGAGTGGATGGATGGGTTTTGACAAGCTCACCGCCCGTGGTCGTCCCTCGGTCCGAGCGCAGTCAGCTCATTCTGGACGCCTTCCTTGGTTGGGTGTCGGCTTTCGGTAATCTGCAAGCAAAGATCGGGATGCGAGTCGTTTGGGCAAGAATCCGGGGAAGGCGAGTGTTGATGAGGAGAGCGGAGTGAGGAGGAAGAGAATGGTGTTGCTGTTGCTGATGCTGGTTCCAGTGCTCAGGCTTCGTCGGGGGTGAGGTGTGGGCTCCGCAGAATTTCCGAAGGTTCCGAATGAAGCACTCAGCGTTCCTTGTTGTGAATGAAGGCTTATCAAACAAACAATGGGACGACTTGATCATCTGGGAGACCTGATGACCTTCGTCTCAAAGAACATGCATCTTTCAAAAGTGACGTTAACTGTCAAGTGAAGCATGACATTGCTGGTCGGTGGCGTCTCGGCCATACCTGCCCGCCGCTGCTTGCGTGACTTCCGAGCTCGTGACGACGTCCTACCCTGTTCGCTACATCCAAACAACTCAGAGTGCCTGATCGTCTGCTCTCCTGTTCCCTCACTATCCACAGTTAAACGTTTAGTACTCAAACATCAACACTCTTTACCAGACCAGATACAGCTTCCTGGCCGGACTTACCCCGCCAACAAACCACCTACGTATTGCGAGCAGGCAAGCCCCTCCTCCGCCATCGATTCACGCGCGACCAAACGTCACCAAGACACCTCTTCCTCCACTCAATCATCAGAGAAACATTTGCCAATCCAGAACCAAGTTTTATCTTCTCCTAAAAAGCCAACCCAGAACGAACACCTTACACACCGGAAGTGGGTAAGGAACACACGCAGCCATGAGCAGCCCAAAGAGACGCATCGAGACGGATGTAGGTGATCCTCACGCACATAAAAGTCATGGAAAAAAGCTGACTAGTCGTTCTTTGATGTGTCTAGGTCATGAAGTAGGTTATATGCACAGCCACTAGATCGAGTATTGCTAACACGTGAATAGGATGTATGTGCACTCGAGCTCTCTCCAGCAAGATTGAAACAGTGACTGATAATTCTTCAGGCTGATGAGCGACTACGAGGTAACTCTGGTCAACGATAACAGTATGTACTCCCTTCCTTCTCTTGTCCTCGCAGTGGCTAACAATATCCTTAGTGTCAGTCCGCCACCAACGCCACACCGCCCTCTATCCGTCTTACTATACTGACACACTTTGCAGGCAGGAGTTTTATGTCAGATTTAAGGGCCCCGAAGAGAGTATGTGACACTAGGAGTTGAGCGTCATGGAGAGACTGACATGTCCTAGCACCCTTCCAAGGCGGCCTCTGGAAAATTCACGTTGAGCTCCCAGACCAATATCCCTACAAGAGTCCCAGCATTGGATTCGTGAACCGCATATTTCACCCCAATATTGATGAGCTGTGCGTTCTTTCTCGTAGCCTCACATTCCATTCCCCTATTCGACACTTTGACAGGGAACTACGGCTGACTACTTGACAGCTCGGGTTCCGTCTGCCTGGACGTCATCAACCAAACATGGTCTCCTATGTACGACATGATCAACATTTTCGAAGTCTTCCTCCCACAGCTGCTCCGATATCCAAATCCAACGGACCCCCTGAACGGCGAAGCTGCTGCCCTCTTGATGCGTGAGCCGAAAAGCTACGAAGTCAAAGTAAAGGGTGTGTAGCTATACAAAAGCCTCGGTGTAACATGCTAATTTTCGCCTATCAGAATATGTGCAGAAATACGCCTCAAAGGACATGACTGAAGACTCCGACCAAGACAACGATGACGACGACGAGATGAGCTCCGTAGGCAGCTACGAGTCTGGCGATGAGGACGAGGCAGCTGGTATGGAGGACCTCTAGGCGAGATCCTCCACAGAAAGCCTCTAAAGTCACTTTCCATTGGCCTTCCAATGGCTTCTCTTGTCTACGATCGTCGACGGCGCGTTCCGGCGCATATTTCGCATAGGCTGCAGCATATATTCCCCTCGGCTCTAGCGGTAACGGTTTTGGATTTTTGTTTTTGCTTCTTCTCCATAGTTTAATTAGTGTGCCACTTTGACTTATAGGTTTGCTCATGCTCCACGGGACAATATATGTTATCGACACTGGAATGGAAACTCGTGTACTGCAATCAGTAGCTTGGATTGTCAGGTATTCGACGGTCGGATTTCATGTTTATATCCATATTGGACGAGGCAAACTGACTCTAAGTATAATTTTCCACTTGGCAACCTCTATCTTGATATTCTTGTGTTTTGATGTACATCACTATCTCTCTTCTTCCATTTCTGTCGCTTCCATTACCATATGTTCAGACCCTCCACCCTGATGGCATTCCAGGCAGTAAGATACTAGTTGAACCTACTCTCTCCGTCTAGTAGTTGCTAGGAGCAGAATCTTATCCTATCAGCTAGTCACAATGCCCTTTCACTTCGACTCACCCCTCCTGTCCCGCATTCACCATTATTTTTTCCTCATCTTCACTAGCAGCTATCACTTTTTCTCCAATGACTGTATTGCCCGCACTTCCTAGCCAACTGTGAATCAACCCGGAGTTATGTAAATCCGAATCCGCATCCACGCCAACGCTACACTATATAAACAACGGCCCCACCTCCTCTCCTAACCACCACCACCATACGCAAAAGCCAACTAAGACTACATAACCTATTACTCCTTTGGGTTGTCGTCTTGTTTCCTGGGAACTAACTTCAACCCCCACAAAACAGGTCAAAACTTCTGGAATTGAAGATGACGAGGCAGTTCAACTTTCACCCCAGGTCCGCTCCAATTCACGGAAATGGCAACGGCTACCGTCGCAGCAACGATCGTGGAGGTGGTCGAGGTGGTCGAGGCGGATACAGCGCTGGCGGACGTCGGTATGAAAGTCATCGTCCTGGCGATCATCGCTTCAACCGCAGCAATCGTGATAGCGACCGTGTGAGGGAGACATGGGGGCGGCGCCAGCGCGGTGGTGACTTGACTCTGCTTGGTGGCGCAGGTCGCGCTCAGCGCGGCGACAACCATGTTCAAGATGTCGGTCGCACGCGTATCAACAATGCTGCTGGAGTTGTGACTACTAACCACCAGAATTCCCAACGCAGCAATGCCAATGCTAATGCCAACGTCATCAAAAAAACTGCTAGCAATACTAGCGCCACAGATGTCCAGGCTCTCCTGAATCGCAACCGCGCTCTCCTGGCTAGCATTAACACTGCCGCTGCCAATGTTCTCCCCTCTCCTTCTATCATCACCCCAGCTTTCCCTAATACTGCGGCCCCCTCCAAGTCTGCCATCACGCCCGCCATTATCAATCCCGCTGCGAAAGCAGAGGCACTTGCCGAGCGTCGACGCATGCAATTGCGCCGCGAAGAGGCTCTTGCCGCTGCGAAAGTTCACAAGCGTTACCAGTACAAGGGTAATGACCCAATCAAGAGGGCAGTGCAGAACCCCAAGCTCAGAGCACTACTTGCGGGAAGAAAGGCCCCCGGTCCGCCAAAGAGACACGATGCTATGGTCTTGAGGCTGGGACCTAAAGACAAGGGATTCGAGTGCCTGGAAGAGCTAGTCGAGGATGAGGTAGACGTTTAAGAGGAAGAGAAAGAGTTGAAATGACGGGAGTTTAAGGAAGAGGTGGGCAGTGACTTTCCTGTTGCTTCCTCTGCCTTTTCACGGTTCGTACACGCTCAGGCCTCTCACTTTCTTCAGTCGTGTACTCTCTTTTCTCGACCCCTCTGGTTTTACAGCACATCTTCCGTTGTATGATCTGCTTTCTCTTTTCTTCTCTGGGACTAGAGGTCTCTTCGGTCTTCTCTTCACTTCTCTCTCTTCTCTCCTTTATCCTTGGACACTGTTGCTCTATTTCAACTCCGGCTTGAAATACGACAAGCATACGAGACTGGCTAGACTTGGAGGAGTGTGCATGGCACAACGTACATGCTCCCCATTTCTTATGTACTCAAGGCGTTACTGACAAAGAGACGGGAAGTCTTCTAAGCTGGGATGATGTACGTTGCACAGCGTACCTACCTCATTGTTTGGGCTACACACTACATCGGTGGTGTGTTTATGGATCTCATCTGGTTGGTTGGACAAGCATGCTAGTCTGTTCCACATTTGACCAGCTGTGGCGTTCGGGGAAGTATGGGCTCATTGCTTTGTTTATCAATGGACATGAGACACGGCGTTCAGGATGGGGATACCCCTCTTTGGCATTAAGGACCATGAATAGCTTCAAGGCAAACATCATGGCGTTCAACTACTAGAACAAATAACAAAAAGTACAAAATTCAGCCTCTTTGCTCTGCTACTACCTGCGCCGTGATGTGCACACCTTTGAGAGGTAACCTGGCAGCACACGGTCAGCAAAAGAAACTTGATATGAAAACATAGCGATGCTTGACGGGACACGTTTGTCTTCTACGTTAACGTTGGACTACATACCCGTACACTACTGAAGTCGCCTCGCACACGACTAACAACCGACACACGTCACAACCAAGGGCCCCTGCACCACAAAGCCCCTGCCCATATCACCGCGCGTGCAGAAATCCTTCCAGCATCTCCCACCCTCCGAACTCCAACCCGCAAGCCCACCCGGCCCAACTCCCACTCCCGCGCAAACGCGCGTATCCGATCCGAACATCGGTCCCTGCACTCCTTGAACAAGAGAAAACCTACCTGGAGGAGCAAATGAGGGAATTCTGGTGACATGCATAGCTGTTGGATCCCGGGACGGGACGATCCCGAGGACGTGTATTTGTGGAGTTGCGGTTTAAGGAGGGAAGGGCACGATTATGCGTTTATTCAGTATTGCTCTACTTCATTTGTTGGGGCTACATGTCTGTAGTAAACCAACGCTTGGTTGTGAATCGTGTAGCCTACTTGGTCAATGTTGGTAGTTTAGTGCATATTCAGATAGATGTCTTTGGCTCGCTGGCGAGTTTTTTTTGGGGGGCTTCTAGGCCGATTGACAAGGTGATGCATAGCCGTGAGAGGGGAAAAGAAGATGAAAGCGCACAGGGGAAAGCTATAGGTATTGGTCCGGGGGTCTCGGGAGAAGAAAGAGCGACATAGAGTCGGGGTCGACTTGCGTGGGAGGCTCATAGAGCGCAGGTGCATCTGGCGATGCACGCTACGGAGTTTATATTAGCCGTGCGTTTGTTGAGCGCTTCAAGTAGGAAGGTCTCAAGGATCCGGAAAAGCCTGCATTGAAACAGCGAGAGCTAGGAGAAGAAGGAGAGATGTGAACTTTGGAAAGTGGAGAAAATGAGCGTGTAACAGAACCCGGGAATTAGGATTGGCACGTTAGTACCTCGGGATGTACTGCGTAGTACAACGGCGTTGCAGGTGGAGATGGCGTGAGTTAGAGTTCCTGGAAGGGAAGTGTATGCAGGTCATAATCCTTTGAGTAAGAGGTACAAAGACTTCTCAATTCGGTGCGGTGTGCGTGGGTCCTGATCCGCTTATAATCGTTGTTGAGCCTAGAGGTGCAATGAGCGGTTAGATTGGCGGCGGCGGGTCATAAATGAGTACGTCTGTTAATATCGAAAGTCGATGGATGAAATATGAACTTTGAACTTTGAACGGCAGATGGTCAGAAAAATGAAATGGGTGAGAGGAAGTATAGTATAGGCTCATATAGTGTTATCTAGTGTATAGTGCATGGTAGCGGGTAAGTTCCCGGTCCGTCGACCCACGTGCGTGACCATGTGCCTTGGTTTAGGACGGGTAGGTGACGAAGAGTGTTTATCTCTATCAACGGGAGACGGACAACAGGGAAGAGGTTCCCTGGTCGGGTGGCATGAAGGCAGGTTGCACCAAAACTCCCTTTCATATACTGGGTATTTGTTTCCGAGGTGATGGATTCTTGGGTTGTCTGAGAACAGGGAGAAGGTAGTAGGACAAATAAGAGTCACGAGATGAAGGCCACAAATAAGTTTGGGTTCTTACTGTGCTGTGCGTCTGTCAGAACTTGATGGATCTTGAGATATGTAGAAGAAAAACCATGAGTCTTACCCATGTAAGAGCCGGACGATTGCCTAAAAGGATGATCGAGGTGCAGTAATGTCATAGCAGATACAGAGGCCATGCAACCGAGCGGAATTGCCTCGCTGTGCCTTCTTCCCCTGAAAATTTGAAGTCGAGCACATGGGAGCAGCCATACTTGGCAGAGGCGTGAGGCTGCTTTTCGTCCTGCATTGTGCGATTGGGGCATATCGGCTTCATACGCACCGCGGGGTTTGACGGTTCCGCTCCGTCTTATAGGTCGGGAGCACAAGAATCGTATTGTCCGCTTGGCGCGTTCTGTCATCAAGGTGTCGTAGTGGTGAGTTGGCGAATGTTCGCTTTCCCGTTATCAATGGTCTCTCGATGTCCTTTTCGCGAATGCACAGCAATGCCGATCGCAAACGGTGTTGCCTTGTGCCTGTGTTGGCTACTTCCTGTTCGGGTCACCGATCTCACCCTAATCGTCGGACACGATCTTTGGGATTGCTCACGTCCAATCCTCATTCCAACTTACAACCACCATACGCCCGTGGCACGGACCGTATGACAAACTGCAACCTAGGTGCGATCTCTTTCCCTTTCTCGTGATTGGCACACATGCAGAAAGCGGGCGGACTTACCTCAGACTGGCTGCTGCATCTCGCTTGAACCCCGAGATTCTATTTTCGGCATGCATGCAAAGATTGCGAGGAACAGCTGAAGGTCTGGACGTTCTATGTATGCAGATATAGCATCTCGATTGCTCCGGGTTTGGTTGAGGATGGAGAAAGACGAGGAGTTTTGGCGAGCTGGACAGATCAGAAGGAATGTGCGTGCTTAGCGGGATGTTGGGCGGAAGTCCGTTGCATCATACATTGGCGATAGCAGTAGCGAGATATTGTTCAGTCGGATCGTGGGAGCGAGTGACCCGGTAACGTTACTCTTGCTTGCGCAACAATGAGATTTGAGGGCGGTTCAGACGGTGTGTGTTCGTTGCTGCGCAGCGTTTGACATTTTCCCAGCGCCGCGCACCACCCTAACTCGCCCTGGTGATCATAAGTGCAACGTCATTTCATCGACACTCGCCAAAACTCCGTTGTGAGAAAATCGAGGAGATGAAGCTGCTTCGGTGCGTAGCGCAAGTGGTGATGTTTCAAAACTAGCGATCCCCCTACTTTGACAGCGGCGCACGGATGCCATCATACGGTAAAGGGGTATTACCATCACCTTCCAGAGCCAAATCTCCGCACAGTGTAAATGGAGAGTTTGAGACCCAGCGGTGTGGTAGAGATTCGGGGTAGGGATCGGCGGAGAGCAAGCGTGATGTTAAGCAGACAGTGTAACAGGCCTAATAACCGAGACATCCTACCAATCTCGCTGTGTAAGGAATTCTGGTGTATGTTGAACGAATTCTGGGCAGAGCTGCGAGTCCATAGATACTGGAACACAGATTGAACTGCATTTATTGTAGTATGAGATTGACACGCGAAGAAAGTCATGTAACCGAATCTAAATCATTTAGCTCTATCAATGACAAATCGCGCGATGATTGAGCAACTGGAAGCCGTAGTATAGATCTGCTTGAATGGTTCTGCATAATTTTTCTACATACAGTTTAGCGCGACACTCCGCCTTCTCAATAGATATCATAAAAGAATTATCATAGATGTTACAAATAATCGTCTTATAAGGTGCTCTTGTCGTCCAAGAATTAAGAAGATTAGCAGAAACAGTGGCCCGCTTGTTAAAGCTTATTAAGACATCAAAAGAAGCTATCAGCATTAACGTTGGACTTTGAGCAATTGCGGCAATGATGAGTCCGTCTAGTACTGAAGACCTCATGTTGTAGAAGTCTCCTTTCGGAATTGCTTTTCGTTGTCTTGGATGATATGGTACCATTTGAATTTATAATCGATCTTGGCTCTTATTACCGAAAGTTTATTCGAAACGCAAAGTCAATTGTGAAAAGCAAGAGTAAACTAGGAGAGCATAGAAAGCAAGAGACGCTCGCCTGAATTGTGCGGGGAACCTGGATCAGCAAATATACGTGGTGTCGCATATGTGGTGGTGCACGGGGCTTGCCGCGAAAGGGGCAGGAGGATTCGTAGATATCGTGCGCCATAGCAGGATGGTTGACTCGCGTGCTGTGAAAGAACCGCAGGCCAGGGTTGAGGCATTTCGAAATGAAAATGCGGATGGTGTTTGTCATACAAATTCCTGAGCGGCATATGAACTACTCAATCCAGCTGTCGAGCTAGTAAACAGCGGAGTGATTTTAAGATAGCATTTTCATGGCTTCCCTTACCGCTGTGCAACCTCCATCTTTCCAATAGTATCGACGCCGTTACGTCATAGTTAGTCACCTGTTGAAGCAACGAAAAGCGATGAAGCACATATAAAATGTAAGTGAAGGACAATCTGTGCATATGAAGATGCACGACACATTCCGTGTGCGGGTAGAACCACGTCTCAAGACAGTGAAGATTTTAACGACGCGGCAACAACAGCGACTGGAATGTTAAATGGTGCTAAGCTTTGTCAGGCAGGAAATCCCGTTAAGACAGACCAACCGGGAAGCGCGGTGGCACAATATGCTATTTCCAGCATCTTGGTTGCCATGATGCGCTGCCTGCGAGATCAGCCTATTGTTTCAACATCGACATGTTGTTTTGGCATCTGTCATCTCTGGAGAACGAATGCGAGTGGTGACGTAGACCCCACACGCTCGTTTATGCTCTTTTTTTCTTTTCTTTTTTATGGTGTTCAACTCGGTAAATTAGATGCCACCGCCTTGGACGTCTTGGTCTGCCGTAGTTGGCCGGTGTTGGACAAAGTCCGACAGTATTTTTGGGCTCGACGGTAGGCTTCTAGCGACCTTCTAGAGGGCGTCCAGACCGAGGCTGAAGGGCGTAGTTCGGAATGCACAGCGACGGCAGCCGAATCAGCCATAGATACAAGCCCGAGCAAAGAGAGACGCAAATCCCAACAGCTTCAACTTTTCGGGACTGCAGCCGGTGTCAGTTCTTATTGCCCTCTCCGAAAGTCTGTCTGCGGCGAGGACAGGCCTCTCGTGGGCCTCATGCCCCCATGTCGGCTTTGGTGTTTCGAATGGCAGGCCACGGCTGCAGATCAGACGGGAGCGAGACGACGCTTTGTCAATTGAGGTGCCAGCGTCTCGTGACCGCAAGGATGAAGCCAGGCGCAGGACTCGGCGTGTGCGGCACCTGCCCGTGCATCCAAAGGATAGCGTGGACTGTGGAGTTGCATACGGAGCACAGGGCCGTGCTGACTGTGCCTTCGGAGTGCGACGCGATACACGTGCCGATTCTCTCTAGCTGCTCTAGCGTACAGCCAGCCCCGGCTCCTGGAGCGAGTGCGCGATGTGTGGGAGGGTTGCTTCTGATGAGGTTGCTAAGTGCTGAATGCTGAGTATTGAGTGATGCTGGTTGGTGTAGCAAGGTGGGAGGGCAGATGTGAAGAGATGGACGATGATGCCCGCTGACTACTATAGTCTGCCGTCGGCTGCGTCTGTCTGGGAACGCTGCCACGCTGTTTTTATAGTGCCAAAGGATTGCCTGGCGAGCATCGCTGGGGTATAATACGATGGGTGCGATATCAGAGCGATCGACCCAGCAGGAAATCGGTGCAAGTCTCGAATTGAACTCGCTGTTCTCGCCCTTCCTGCAACCGTCTGCAAGAGGCCTGCGCAGAGTCAGTCAAGACAGTCCCGTTGGTGCTACACAGAGTCGGCTCTCGCTCACGCTCTCCCAACGCCCACGGTCTTGCAGGCCCATCCATAAAACGTGGCCCACCCCTGTCATTCCTGTGCAAGCTAAGACTCGTGCGCCTATCGTGCATTATTCCGGGCGCTGGCACGGTCGTTCAGACTAAGACGTCCCCCTAGACTCGCTGGGGCGCCCCGACACACAAGACTGTCATTAAAACTCCTTACCATCCTAACCTCTCCTTTCAAGGCTCTCCGTGCAACCTTCTCACCTCCAGCCCTACCCGTCACCGCTGCTTGGATATAACCAGCGTGCTCGTCGCCGCCGCCTAGTCCCCCTCCTTTGCTCCCCTCGCCAGCCTTGGACAACCTTTGTCCCCGCACCGCCACCGCCAGAGCAGCCTACCGCCCTCTTGACCATCCTCAACGCTCATGCATTCGTAGCCAGCGTGCTTTTGGAAGGCAATTTGCCATTGTGAATTAGCAATGGGCCAGAACAATGGGAAACCGGTGGTGTTCACAGACCAAGGTGTGTAGCCTCAGACATCTCGCGTCCTCACGTCACAAAGCTGCCGTGCTCCTGCCTGCTGTCCCGTCTCTCAATCCACGAAGAGGCGCCATGCTAATTTTTTTTCCGTTTGGTAGTCAACCTCAACCACTTCCGTCTGCTGCGTGTTGTCGGGAAGGGTGCCTTCGGAAAGGTCCGCATCGTCGAGCGGAAGGACACCGGCCTCACATTCGCTCTCAAGTACATAAGAAAGGATGAAGGTCCGTCGATACCCCCGCCGACAGGCTCTCTGCTGTCGACAAGTACTGGCCTCTAGGATATTGACATGATGTAATAGTGGTACGGTCGGAAAGCGTTCGCAACATAATCCGTGAGAGAAGAATGCTCGAGCACCTCAACCACCCATTCCTCTGCAACCTGCGATACAGCTTCCAGGACATCGAATACTTGTACGTCGTTGGGTGGATGGCTATGGCGAGCTTACGCTAGCTAACACACAACAGGTATATCGTGGTCGACTTAATGAATGGCGGCGATCTCAGGTTTCACATCTCGCGAAAGACTTTCACAGAAGATGCCGTCCGGTTTTGGATAGCACAGCTTGGCTGCGCCGTACGATATATCCATCAGCAAGGCATCGTACACAGGGACATCAAGCCAGACAATGTGCTACTCGATTCAGACGGAATGGTCCACCTGGCGGATTTTGTACGTATTCCATTTCATCTGATCGCAAGGCCCTGGGCTGACAATCATCAGAACGTCGCATCCGACTTTACGCCCCACAAACCTTTGACGAGCAAATCGGGTACTTTGGCATACTTGGCGCCCGAGGTGTACGAAGGCAAAGGATACTCGTGCGAGGTGGATTGGTGGTCACTCGGCGTGCTCTTTTACGAATGCATCTACAACAAGGTATACAGGACAACTCAATCGAACGAGAGTACAGCTGACCATTGGAATAGCGTCCCTTTGAAGCGAGCAGCCACGATTCACTGGCGGCGAAGATCTTGAAGGGAGAGCCCACGTTCCCTGTCACAAACCCGCCGGTCACGATGCCTTGCTTACATGCAATCAGTTCATTGTTAGAGAAGAACAGAAAGAAGCGCATCGGCGCGATTGGATTCGAGACGTTTTCAGATAGCCCGTTCTTCAGACCTTTGGACTTTGTTGCTCTGGAGCGCAAGGAGATAGATCCAGTCTTCATCCCTTCTAGCGATAAGACGAATTTCGACGCTACGTATGACCTAGAAGAGTTGTTACTTGAAGAAGCACCACTGGAAGCCCGTGCGCGAAGACAGAAGCCTCGCGAGGCACTCAAAGACGACGCGACAGACCAAGAGATTCGAGCAGAAGAGCTCCACAAGATGATAGAGACATTGTTCGAGCCTTTTAATTACACGACTGTAGCTGAGGCTCGCCCGGCGGCTGCCATCGTGGTCGCAGATCCCAACGACTCGACCGGCTCCCGTGCGAGCAATAACAGTAACAGCACCCACACTCCCACATCATCCTCTGCCCCGCAAGACCCATGGGGCCGTCCACTCACAACAAACTCAAAGTCTTCCCAAGATGGCGAGCTCCGTCCGACACGCTCAACCACGAATCCTAGATCCACAACTCATTCGCCAAATGGCAGTCCTCCTCTCGCCGCAGCTGCACTTGCACCACGACAAGCGTCAACTGGCTCGCCCGCATCGCAGCGCAGCGAACGTGCTGATTACTTTCCTGTAGATGGCTCGAATGCTACGCCGTCGTTTTCACGTCCAATGAATAACCGCCAACGAGGGTCCCAGCGTAGTACTAGCATGGGCGGCGGCGTACAGGTAGTCCTCAACGAGACCGGGTCGTGGTCCGACATGGCTAACCAAAGCTCTGTGCTTGTACAGACTCCAGGTGCAGAGAAACCCTCTGGCATGCTCGGTTTCCTCAGTCGCAAGAAAGGTCGGGACAGGAGCCCCAAGGCCAAAGAGAGAGGCGTGCTCGGCAAAGAGGGCGCCAGAGTCATCATCAGCAACACCTAATAATATCGAAACATCGAACATTCGATCTCGACGGCGTAACGATTTCCCTTCTGTTGATCCTTTCGAACGGGATATACCTGCGGAGTTTTCTGGAGTTTTTGGCACCATACCACTTCGCGATTCTTGGCATATATGGTGCCGCCGCTTCGTTTTCGATTTTTCATTAGCATAAATACACCTGCATGTACCTCGATATCATGCAAGGTGGAATTGTTGATGCTATTTGCATGTTAAGCGTACGATCCTGGACAGCTCGCAGGAGTTGGAGCAAAATTTACCCGGGCGGCTTGGACGGTGGAAGAAGGATCTGAGAGTTAGAAATGGATGATGATCCGTACTGTAGTTGTACATTGTTGGCACGGAATAAGAGCTCGGGACACGATATACTTGGGTTATAAGAGTTGGGATGTTGGAGTCCCACACGTATTCTTCACTATCATCACAGACTTGACGAATTACTCAAGATTCTTATTTCTGGCTTCATTTTACTTGCAGGTTTTTTGCTGTGCTGGATACGTATCGCGTTTTTGGGTCTTCAAGCTAATGTACGGGCGTCAGGTTGATCATAAGGTAAAGTGATTTAGTACCTCCGGCGTGTTCCCGCGTGCCTTAGCCATGACCGGGATTCCCAGCATTTGTAGAGAAGGCTAATTAGATAGATGATGAGTTTGTCATTTCTAGACTAAGTACTCAAGCTAGTACAGACACCGGTATATCAATTCTGAGAATCACAACACCAAATAAACCAAGCTCTTTCCACTTCGGAGACAATTCTTATGAATCGCTCTTAACGCACAATGTCATAGCCGGTCGATCAAACCATCGGATCTCCGTTGAACGAAACACAAAGATGCGACACTTTGCTACTCACCGCCACAGGCACTTTCGTTGTTAGGATATATGGCAGGGATACCATGAATCCTTCCTACTTCCCAACCTAGCTATACCCAACAGTCAGCAATTTTCTACCCACGACTGCCTAGTAAGGAACGACTACAGATCAAGCTAGAACCTTGCGTACGCTGCTCTGCGCAACACTTGACGTGGGAGCGCGGATAACTTTGCACGGTCATGGGATCAAGTTTCAAACATGTTCCGGTGTCGATAGATGTTTTGTGAAACGTTGTGAAGGTGGCACAGTGGCTATTTGGAGGCTGGCGAGAGAAATTGGGATGCGATGTGGAACATTACTGTGGAGGTGAAGTTATTTCTAGCACTATAAGTAGCAAGTATTGTGATACTGGGAAGAGTGGGATGGGAGAATTAGAGGTAAGCATACTCTCCTGAAGGCACAGCTATGCATGGCTTCCAACGTCGTATAGTTATATGACACCTAATCCATGTTCCAGGAGTTCGAAAACTTCATAATTATCGCTGGCAATATTTCCATATCACAACTTGGACAATCTATTTAGAATCACAACACAAAGAGCACGCCCACAAAAAGCAGCCTCGTCTTCAGCACTCCTTAAAATATCGCAATCATCTATTCATACTCACTATTCATCGCTATCATCCGCTCCTCCTTCCCAGGTTAGATCTAAGCAACCATATCTCTATCCTCGGCTACAGATATAAATTGCCGTACAAACTATGCCATATCTGCTCACCTATACATGTCGAACCTGTCTAGTGACGAACCATCAACCCGATTCAACATCGTTTGTGAACTAGCTCCACTGTCGGCAAACCTTCCCTCTCTGCTCACCATACCTTAATCCCATAACTCTATCTCATAATCCATACACCCATCATCCTGCGCATGAACCTCAACAACTTCGCATATCTTTATCCACCCAACAGACATATATTTCCAGCCTTCAAATAACGATATGGTATCTGCATGTTTCGTCTTTCGCCGACATGCCACCGTGTCCACCCGACAAGCCGCCGACATTACGAACAAAATAAGATTCGAACATGTGAAACAACAGTTGCTCGGTCCGTGCATCCCTGTGCTCCATGCGTGTTCTAGAGCGCAAATTTAGGCTTCTAACGTGCTTCTAGAGCATCTTTTCTGCTCATTACGAGTAGTTCGGGTGCAGACATGCGAAGCTGAACCGAGTCAATAGACATGGGAAGGGTAGATGAGGCGGTGTGTATTTGTTGGGGACGCGGGAATTACTAGGTGGTGTAGAGGAGGACGACTAGGGTGTGTCGGGAGAGCTAAAAAGGAGTGGCTAGGTAAGTTTCTGTGGTGCTTTGCTATACTAATAGCTCTCGTACAAGCGAATAGAGAGTAGTCACTTTGTCTAATTTAGCGTACTGCGTTGTATGTCGCAGTATAGTGCAGTGCCCAGATGTAAATTGATGGTTCACCCGCCATAGCTTATGGATGGACTTGGAGCATTGAACAGGGCTAAAAGGAGCGTCCATGACTTGCGAGCCCTCATGTTAGCTATATGATGTTTCTCTATCGTTTGAGTCGGTGCTGAGCAACAGGACAAAAAAAGTTAAAAACAATACAATAGTAGGAATTCACTAATGGCCACCCACTTAACTACTAATCCACCGGTATCATGCTTAAATAGGGCTGAGCGAACGGGAAGCCTTGTTTTCTCTGCTACCATTGACCTGAGTTCCTTTAAATAAACTGTTTACAGAAGACAAAGACTAGCAAATAACCCCGTGCAACAACCTGGATGCTACTCGTAGTAAGATGAAATCTAGGCTTAATCACAAGCGGTTCTAGGTCAACTATATAATTTACTCCCTATCCGACACACCCGTGTATAGGTGTGTAGCTAAGTTCTTCAAAAACGGCCATTGAATCGCATATCTTCTATTGCGAATTAACTTCTCATATCTTTTTTACCCTTCACTATAAGCGGTAAGTATTGTTCTATTATGACGCTGTGAGAGGAAAACATACTTTGTCTATCCAATTGGACATATATGGCATTCAAGATGTTCCAGAAGTACAGATCGTCATTGTTATCGTGCTCGTAGGATGTGATAGCATCGCAGAGGTCCATCACAAGCTCGTTGTCGTATTCAAGAGGCACCTGCGTGCTAGGTGCAAAGCCCGTAGGGCTTACGCGGATGAAGTTGATGACCATAGTGATGAAAGTTAATAGAAGAAGGAGTGCATTGCACAGCTGGCAGGATTTGTAGAGATGAACATTCTAGGCAACTGCATGTACAGTTGCGTACGCAGAATTTTCATCTCAAGTATGGTTGATAGCTTACCCAAACCACAGTTCCAACGACAGCTCCCAACG
>BLYF01000096.1:694856-705563 GCA_014905255.1 Herpotrichia juniperi
ACATTAGTTATAACTACAAACTCCGCAGACAATGCGCCTACTGCGCTATTTGTTGCACGTTCAGGGGGAAGGAACTCGGGGGACGGCATGTGTGTATTGAGATGCTAGAAGTGGCCTATTTATATGGGTATTTGCTAGTTTCTGCACAGATGTACACATCAGACAGTGCACCGACTTCTTGTCGATCGTATGCACGTGACACTATTACTTCTTATTATTAACGACCTCTACCTAGCAAGAAACGCGGGCCGTCGCAACGCTATTACTATGCGGCTGCCTTAGCAGCCTACAAGACAGAGAGCAAAGAAGTACAAGTTTCTGTTAAAGCGAGCAGATCTCTAGTAGCTACAGCTACAGATTAACAAGAGACACTGTAGCGATAGAGTAAGACTTCTTATCCTTAGATGTAGAATGCACCTTAATATACCTACTATTGCCACTAGTAACTCTAAATTCTTAAACGAGCAGCTCTAATTGCTATAAAGGCTAAAGAGGAGGCTCTAGCAACACAAAGAGCTATCTAAGTACTAGGAGGCATTTCTCTAAGCGTGTAAGGAGGGCAGGAACTTAGACTAGGAGGAAGTGCTATTAGACTACGTTGAAGTCCTCTAGCGGGCATTTAGATAACCCACAATAGACGAAGTATAGAATAAAAGCAAAGGAAAGGAGCAAAATGGAACAAAATAGAAGCTAAGTTAATTAGAAGGAGCAAATTGAGTCATTTTTTTACGCTGTATGGATATTGCTTTAAAGAAAGATTCTGCATTAAGACGTTGATATGCTAGAGAAGTAGGTTTAAATTTTTTTATTGATATGTATTGGAGGTCCGGGGCTTGTGTGGGTGTGCGATAGAAGGGTTTTACTCACATAATTAATGCGCCTAGGCTTGAGGAATTGAGCTGGAGTCGCTGGGCTTTATGTGCAATTTGAAGCGGGAGGGAAAGCCTCATGTTTGATGGCGCGTCAGCATGAATAGTGGTTCTTTCCACTCAAACGTTGTTGGAATGGCTTATGTGCCTCCATAGGTAGACGGCTTGCGTCTGTAAATAGAGGCCTTCAAGCTAGGCATGTCTCATTTCCTCCCACAATTTCTGACCGGAAGGGTAGCAGTAAGCTTCTGCCCACAAGGTTTGTCGTAAGCTATGTATAAATTCATCCTGATGCCGTAATCCTAGGGTTCTGCTCACTCGTGTCAGGCATTTAATGAAATACCACTTAGTCGTTGGATCCAATGATGCCACGCCACCAATGAAGAGAATCCAAAGAAGGAGGGAAAGTGACGAATATAGTGCTCCATGCACTTTTAAATCCATATAATCGGGCAGGATTGATTGGAGTTGTTCTGACATCTTCTTGTACGTCTTGGAATGTGCTGGCAACTCTCGGATTGCCAGATGAAGGAAGAGGTGGGCCGCCAGCCGAAGGGGTTCAGTAAGATCGATGTCATTTACCATCATGATAGGATAGTTAGGCCCCTTCTGTTGCATTGTAAATAGGCGATACTCAACGGAGTAAATCGCTGATGAGATCGATTGGCGATTCAAGCTCGTTGCGTCCTTGGTTTCTATTTCGGTGCAAATGAATTGTAAAATTTGCAGCACATTTAAAATGTGTATTGATGCAAGAACGAAAGTTGGAGAATAATGCGAGATATCTGATATGGTTTCGCTAACGTGGATTGTGGGAGTTGGAAGAGAGTTCGCGATGCTTGACAACAATGGAAAGCGAAGCGCAGAAGACCAGCTTGTCGAATAGCTGAAATCTGCCCTTTTGGTAAAAATAATTAGCTTTGAAAACACAACTATGTACAGATTGTTGAAATAGAGCAAGCTGATTATATTACTTACCACGTCAAGACTCGTTGGAGCACAGGATTTTTGTCGAAAGCATCCAACCCTCCTCGCATCTCGACAAGTTCTACCAGACCATTCATATGAACAGTTGAAGAACTCAGGGATCCGATCATGGTCTAATCCAATTGTCAGAGAAACACAATTCTCATCCAAAGTGGTCATTTATAAATGGACAGCTTACCTCACAATTAGCGAGAATTGCCACCGCTCCAACAAGCTCATCAGTGGTCGTTGTATCTGCTTGTCCAATACTTTCGTTTATCAGCCGAATTGCTTCTCCTTTGTGGTAGAAGACTTCATGCGACATCGCTAAATGATGTGAGAAATCGTAATGCAAGGCGACCAATGACAGTGTAGCATGCAGAACCGCGGCGTCAGTGACGGCAAAGGCGAACCAGCTGCCCTCTGGGTTAATAGCAAAGGAATTCTGTGTAAAGTCGTGGTGGTCTGCCAAGGCAAAAAAGCGTCAGTCTCGACTCTGATAGGGATATGCAACTGTCTATGTTGGAATACTTACAGTGCCATAAAAGCTTATGTGTATGCAGCTGGAGATCAATCGGTAGAACATTTATTACATCCAGTTCCGTGAGTCTCCTGGGACTAGAAGTTGCATGCGACGGAGACTCTTGTTTCAAATCCTTCTTCTCTTTGCTGCTTTTTCGTGACCAGGATGACAACTTGAATCGCCCAATAGCCCCTCCCTCGTGTGGTAGGACGGGCTTATTGGTCTGGGTAATTGCGCCGTCTGATACCGATAGCAGTTTCGTTCGCCGGACATGGTGGCGCATAGCATGCCTCCGTATGGTTCGGCAAGTATTTTGATCAGTTCTGGCGGCTTCCGGGGACAAATTCGAAACGATGAATTCGAACTCAAGGACTTGAAATGCGTCTGCCGAGACCGTATTCCTTGATAGCTGCTGGTAAGCCTGTTCCATGCCTAATTCAAAGTAAGATCTGTCGACAATGCGAATAAAACCTGCAGAAGGTAGTTAGTTTGCTTAACTCAGAGACAAAACTCCATCGAAATATTGTCGCAAATCACAGGGTTATAGATTATAAAATTCACGCTGATGACCAATGCCGAGTCAGCCCACGCTAACTACGTTCATTAGACTTGGCTCTGGCTCTCTCCAAGCAATTCGCCCACGAGTTGAACTCAGAATGATACCTCGCAGTCGTAAAATTGATGTTTTACAGGATCTGAATACCACCCAATGAGTTAGGAGTCAAGAATCAAGATTGCATAGATTATGGTTTTTTCGGTTTAGAAGAAGAAGAATATCTAACAGAAATTGCCATCCATTGATTCCTAATGTACTTTGAAAATAAACACTGGTGAGCACTAGTTAAGCCCGCCTTCGATTTTACCATGCATGAGTCATTCCATCGAAAGAAGAGAACACGCCTCCCATCTTATCGCGCGTTGCATCTTCAATCTACAATGACATTAGCTAGTGAGTAGATCACGAAGCTTGGGAATATCAGTTATATTGCTTACCGAACTGGTCAGACCGTTAACAGACTCTTCCATTGTGACAGGAGCGTCTTCCATGCCTACTGATGCGGCGGCTCCCCGGCCCATATCTGTCTTGACCCAACTATCACGAAAGTAAGAAGAGTGTAGGAGGTCACGCAGATGATTTTCCGCTTACCCAGGAGCCAGTGGATAGATGACCATATTAGGGTTCTCGAAGTGAAGCTTGCGCGTAAGGAAGTTCAGTGCCGCTTTTGACGATCCATATGCTGTGCTGCCTAGCGGATAATTTTCCATCTCTCCAATCGAACCAACGGGTGTTCCAATTGGAATAAATTTTGGATTACTTGCCGCACTGAGCAGTTCATGAACGGCCTGAAAGAGCACCAGAGTGCCCGTAACATTCACATCCAGGTGTTCTTTGAATTCAGAGATCGGGGTTGCCAATGCCGTACCCCAAAATTTGCCCACTCCTGCGTTGGCGATGACAACATCGAGATGGTTGATGTCATATTTGGATCTGAGAAGTGTTACTGCTTCTGTGGCATCTGTTGTCGATGTGCTCTCGATCTTTACTATGATCAAGCGACTACCGCTTCCAGGCTTGAGTTCCGAGAGATCTTTTGCTTCAGCTGGATTTCGCACTCCAGCAACGACAGTGGTGTTGGATAGTTTGAGATAATGAGCTGCAAGACCAAGTCCAATTCCTATATAACAACTTAGTATTGCGTTGACTGGCGAATTGACTGAACGATGGACAGAAGACACAAACCTCGATTGGCTCCAGTGATCAGGTAGATGTACGAAGACATTTCTGGTAGTAAGTTGCAATATATATTATAAAAAGAATTGTGAGGGTATTGATTTAGCTGTGAGTCTGATGTTGATCTTGCCTAACATGTAGATGGCGAGATGCTCATTTTATAGTGAAAAGCATTGTTAAGTCTGTAATCATTAACTGCAGAGAGCCATGACAGCAGTGTTTGATAGCAGCAATCGACATGATTTGTCAACCAGGAATCCCCCAGAATCCTCTGATGCATTCTGGTATCGATTCAAGCGGCCAAACAGAAGAACGAGATTGACGTATTGGCCACCAGATAACACCCACAATGCTTTCTCCGTAACCGAATATTCCCCCCTTTGGAAGTAGCTAGGTTTCTCAATCAGTCGTTACTCAAACTTAGGTTTACTTTTCGTTCTTGTTCACATAATCCGCAGCTCAGATTCCAGGGTCTCCTCATTTCTAGGCTCCAGGCGCCGGCATTGCAAAGCTTTCCCAATTCCCCTAGAATTAGTCAGTCATTAACTACTGCCACAGAAGCAATTAGGAGCCCCAGATAGTTCATGAAGCTAACCTATATTGATGCGCGAGACATTGAAGATTTCCGCTTCTGGAAGGTGGTAGGGGTTATGCCTGCAAGTTGCCATCGCTTAGCTTTGCCCAAATCGTTCCAGGGATCTTATTGGCTACTTGTCAATGAGCAGCAACATAGCGGGTATGGGGGTCAGTTGAGCAACGATTTTTCCGACGTGAGTATGCCCCGTATCTCAATTTCAAAGCAGTTGTCTGATCAGCATCAGCAGCAGTAATCTTTAGAGCTTGTGATTTACGGCTTATGGAGTCACATTTTCCAAGTTATAAAGCGTCGTTTTCATTCGATATCGAAGTTCTACATTGCTCGACTATCAACCATGATGACCTCAGAAAAACCCCAAAATCTCAAGGCCCTTGTCTTTGGTGCCTCGGGAATCACTGGATGGGCTATTGCCCATACAAGTCTTTCTTACCCCACTACAACTACGTTCTCTCGCGTGATCAGCCTCACCAACCGTCCCTTGTCCTTGAAGGAGTCGTACTTACCGCTCGATCCGCGGCTCTCTCTACATAGTGGCATTGATCTCTCGGGAGATGAAAATACCATCAGCAATTCATTGAGCAAGATCAGTGGAATTAGTGAAATTACGCACGTATATTTCGCAGGTAGAAAGTTCGCTCTATTTACTAGGCTGTCAACTGAATACGAAATTAGCGTACATTCACCATGGCTGGGGAGCAAGTCAGAGTGAACAGCGTAATCAGGCCAACATTGATTTGCTTCTCAATACATTGAAAGCAATTGACAAGATTTGCCCTGATCTTCAATTCGTCACATGGGCAACCGGCGGAAAATGGTACGGCTTCGAGCACTCAAAGACGTTGCCACTGCATCCGCCAGTGAAAGAGAGCGATCCACGAGTACCGCCCCCAATTGGAGACCATATTTTCTATTATGGCCAGCATGATGCGCTTTCGGCTTTTGCCAAGGGCAAGAGGTGGACCTTTGCTGATATTCGCCCCGACGCCATCGTCAGTAACACTTTCGCCGGTTTGAGTGAGATTCTGACTCAGATAATTAGGTCGGTTTTGTGCCGAATAACAATCCCATGAATATTGCCCAACCTATAGGGCTGTATCTATCCCTCTGGAAGTTCTTGAATCCTAATCAACCAGTCCCGTTCCCTGGAACAAAAGCATCGTATACTCATTTGCACTCGGACTGCTTTCAGGATCAAGTGGCGAAAATGCACATTTTTGTATCACTTCACCCGGAAAAGACTGCCGAAGGATCATTCAATATTGCTGACACTGAAGAACCGCAAAGCTGGGAAATGATCTGGCCGGGGATCTGTCGGTATTTTGGTCTTGAAGCCGCCGGACCCCCAGAATCTGGATCACTTGCAGGTGAAGCTTGGGTATTTTCTCGTCAAGCGGATTGGCCAAACTGGGCAAACTCTCATGGTATCAAAAAGGATATCCTGACAGAAACAGCGTGGAACTTCCTAACGACCGTTGCGTAAGTAACCATTACCCGAATGCTGCTGAAGTTGAACTTATTGGATTTTAGGGGAGAATTTTCGGAAGTAGATCGTTATTACGACATATCTTTGGCCAGAGACTTAGGATACTCGGAGACGATCGATCATGTTGAAGGTTATCACAGAACATTTGATCGAATGCGCCTTGCAGGATTCATTCCGTAGTAGTTTTCAGACGGGTCATTGTGGAATTCGAAGTAGAATCAGTAACCTGAGCACTTTTAAAACAGCGGACTGAGGCTGAAATTTTCATTTTTATATCATGCTCGCAAATTTTGTACCATATAAATGTGGGATATCATAGCCGATAACCTTCTGAAATCTATAAATACTGTATTCTACAAGCGAGATATATGTGTTTTGTGATTATGCTGCTGAACACAACCCTAAAACATTACAGCTTTAGGTGATACATACAACTAAACGCTTGTACAGTAGTATATGTTGAGGCTTAAAACGTGACTGTGCTGTAAGGTGACGTCTACAAGCCGGCTTTTGAGTTTTCTCCTTTCCAAAAAAGTTCTTCGAAATTTCCTTGTTTCCTTAATCTGTGGCAATGCTACATGACGTCCGTCTCTGGGTCGAGAGATGCATACCGTCGAGAGACGAATCTAGGGTTCATGAATCTTAAATCTCTCTCTCGTAGGCCTATGATATTTATTCTGTATGAGCATATTTTATAATTAGCCATTTAAAACTCATACCCGCGTTCCCTACTACTTGATCACAACCAACGTCCATCCATACGTGGCGAAACCCGACCCGTACTGAATTTAATTTCTTGTTTAGGCTACCCTATACTCTTCCCCGCCGTGCTATGAAATTATAAGTAATGTAATTAGTACGATTCTCTATGTATTTCTTCCGAGAATCCATTTAACTTAGTGCTCTTAATCATGCCCTCGACTCTTCTTGTCGGAGTACCTAGAACTGCTTTTAACACCCATGATCCATTGAGAATATCTATACATTTTCAATTTCGGTACCCTAACACATTACTCGTAGGAGATGTAAGTTATAATGCAGTACTTGAAGACGCTTCGCCTTTGGAAAATATTCTCTAAAGCGTTTCTCCGTGCCAGAGAGCGCCCTATATTTTGGCTACTGGGTTTAGCGTGTTTGTATTATATTCGCTAATTGTATCATATTCTACGCTTTACTAAGAAAGATTAGCTGTGGTGCGTACTCCTAGAACCCTCTCTTGCTCGTGCGGTTGCGAGCGGGTTAGTCTGTACGTCTGCCTAACGAAACAAACCACCGTGATTAACGGAACGAACCAAGTGTACTTTGACTTTGAAACAGTAAAAAATTCTAGTTACACGCTCCCTAATTTTTTTTTATTCTTGCTTTGAACTATGTACGGATTGTGAGGGAGCTCGCAGATGACTAGAAAGAGCTGCCCAGCTATCGCGGGTGCAGTGCACAATTTGACAGTGAGTGCGGTGCACTGAGCGTGATACGCAGTTATTTTGGGACACAGCTCGACGTTGCAGGCCGCCGTCCAGCAGAAGCTCAATAAGAGCCGCATTGACGGTTGGGCACGCGGCATGCAGTAAGGTTGTCTCGTTTTCTCCCTGGTTTTTCACATCGACACTAATACACAAGAGTAGTGTCTTTATACGTATGTTATTCTTACGGCAGCCAGAGGCTGCTATAAGTGTAAGTGTGCCCAAGCTGTTGCGCTCCTTTGCGTCAGCAAAATGATCGAAAGATATTTTTGCAAAGGTGTCCTCGCCATTCTCGGCCGCTATTTATAACGCATATTTTCCCCGTATGTCCTGAATTGTCACATCTGCGACAGAGTTTAGAAATTTAATGACTACGGCTTCATTTATGTATCCGAGTGTAGGATAGAGCGGGGTTGTCATTCTCACTTGATTTTATAACGTTAATGAGTGTATAGTAGTCGAGAAGAGATCGCACGTTGGTCTACGACCCTTCGTGTTGCGCTAGACGAAGAAGTGTTTCATGATAGTTAGCCTTGACATCGATGGCCCCATTTTTGGCAAGAAGTAGCTTTAAGGTAGTATAGTGCCCAATCTCCGCTGCATAGTGTAGATTGCCAGAAAAAATATTGGTGTTGAACGTAACGAGGAGCTCAGCAACAGCCTCATTTCCGCTTAGCGCAGCACAGTGTATAGGCGCAATGTTTCTAAGACCGGCATATAAAACTGGCACTTCTCCAACATGATGTAGGCTGAGCGCACAACGTGTGCACAACGTGAAAATCTTTTCACCTCCAACACTCATGATATAGTATTACTGAAGACTTAAAAACAGGAACACTTGCAACCTGTTCAGTTGAAAATTCATCTTCGCAGAACAGACAGGTCTTTTTAACCCACGTGGGTAGTATGGACGATCCCGACAAGGCCAGAGACCATAGAGTACCCAGGTACCCCCCAAAAATGAATATGGAAGACATCGACAAGGTCAGAGACCAAATACTCGGGTACGCCAAATCTAAAATGAAAGCTATTGATCCGGCACTTCATTCATCAGCCACAAGGTATTTTATGCCTCTTTCCTGCGCACCTGTTATGCTCCGATTCTTCAGCCTACTAGCTTATCTAGTAGTGATTGAGCTTACCATTCATTATAGAAATACGAAGAGCAATCTAAACTTTGATGACTATATTTTGTGGGCATTATTGGTTAGATTGGCTGGACTGTCGATTAAGGGCGACCACTATGCGCCGATGCTGCCCTATTATTCACCCATCGACCCAGAACCCACCATTATCCAGACGTATAATGATCTATCTTATGTTAGCCCTTCTTCACAGGATTCAAGACCTAGGGTTCCCCGAAAGGAGCTTTCTGGGTATTGTTCGCAATCACAAGCGACTGCCACATCGACAACGACATACTCTGAGGATTGGAGGAACAGTAATCGAGCATTTTTCGCCCCTGTTACAAAGTCAACACACAATCGAACTGGGCTTTTGTTTGTGGGGGAGCTAGATGAAGAGATGCATAATTGCTTCGCTCCAGAACAATACTTCAACACTGAAAATTACACGATTCTCAGAATCCCCGAAAATGATACATGTCTCTTATTACCGCTGGCTAATGAGAGACCGAGCGTGCTTATCAGTGGAGTCCTTGAAGTCTTGGAGATGATACTGAGAGGGATTCCCGCCTTATCGCTAGCTCGTTTAAAAGGCTACTCACAGAATGACGATTGTACCTTCGAAGACGAAGACCCAATCATTGGTTCATCTACTAGTTCGGAATGGTGGACAGAAGAATCTAGTTCTGAAACTGATTCTTCCCTGTGTCTGGCTGAGCTTGCATCTTCTATACTAATGGCTGCTGAATTTTTATACAGCCAATTTCAAATCTGGTACGTAACGAGGCCCTCTCGTTCTTCCGAGCAGGAAGACAGAAACTATCACGAAAATATCAACAACGGTAATGCTAGTACACTCTCAAGGCTTTCTATTGGACATAACCATTCGAAGCGAACGGTCCGCAAACGCCTGCCCAACGAAGACGACGACAATGATGAAGATGGCCATCGACCAACGAGGAAGAAGATTTCAATAAGCAGCCCTGATGATCCTAATAGCCGTCTGCTAGCATGTCCTTTTGCAAGAAAAAACCCTTTACGCTATCGAAAATGTTTCAAATTTATGTTACAGGATATATTAAGATTGAAGTAAGTAGTCGCATTGTCTGCGCCTAATTCTATTGGATGAATACTGGAGGAAATATTCAACATATATTACACGCACTAATAGTTAAATAGACAGTACTTAATAAGAGTACATAGAGTTCTAGTACATTGCGCAAGATGCTCTAAGACATTCAATATTGAAGACGAGAGAGACTTCCATCTTCGCCAACAACCTCAGTGTCCTATTGGGCCAGTTCGGCAGTGGGAAGGCATCAGCGAAAGCTAGAAAAGAAAATTAGCCAAGTGGGTTTTGTCTAAGAAGACGAAGGAGGAGAACTAGTATTTTATCTACAATACACTGTTTCCCGCCTCTACACGGCTACACAGCCCCTTTATTAACAATATTAATTACTTGGAGGAGCTTCTGGCGCTTTAAGAGTTCGCTCTTACAGAAGCACCTACACTGCGGTACTAACGCACCCTAAATTAGAGTCCTCCACCCTAAATTAGGGTGCGTAGGGACACTGTTTAGGGTGATAATCACCCTAATTTAGAGTTAAGAGCCCTATATTAGGGTGGCTGTCACCCTATGTTAGGGTGCGTAGTGCAGAAAAACCCCTGCTTTAAGCAATCGTGTGAGAACTCTACGCGATTGCTTAAGGGGAGGGTTAGGGGAGTAGCTCTGTTAACTTACAAGATTACTTAAAGGTAGTTTAGTAGAGTACTAATTGCTTACGCGATTGCTTAAAGGTAGTTTAGTAGAGTAGTCCTTACTACTTACGCAATTGCTTAAAGAAGTAGCTTTGTAGAGTAGTTCTAGCTGCTTACGCGATTGCTTAAAGGAGTAGTTTAGTAGACTTTTTGCTTACGCAATTGCTTAAGAGAGTAGCTTAATAGAGTAG
>BLYF01000096.1:748667-760803 GCA_014905255.1 Herpotrichia juniperi
AGACTAGTATTAGTATAGATTAGTAGAGGGTTGCGTAGAATTAAAGAATTAGTATTATATTAGAGATAATACGCTAAAGCGCTAGTATTTTTGTTGCGCGTATATAAGTTAATATAGATAGTTGCTAGAAAGATATTTTTATATTCTGCAAAAATAAAGTTAGAATAGTACTACGTTATAGAGTATAAAAGCGCAGGATATATACCTATCTACTTCTACTTGTTGCCTAGTAGCTGTATTTAAATTTTAAAGTAGTTGTTGCTATAGATACTATTTAAGAAATTATTTAAAGTAGCTTTAAGCTTATACTAGCTGTTAATAGAATTGCTAGTAAAACTATAAAATATATCTACTCTAGCTAAATTAAACTGCATCTTGTTTACAATTACTTTATATAGCAAGTCTAGTTTAATATATTTTGCTGTAATAGGCTTTAATTAGTTACGCTAAACTATAGAGTTGTATATTCTGCGTATTCTAAAGCAAGCTATCTCTTAATTATGCTTATCTTTAAGGTAGATATTAATAGTCTAGAGGTTAGAGAAAATAAGCTGTTTATCTTAGACGTTTAAGCAACTTATATAGCTAACTGCTACGCTTGTAACTAACTAAGCAGGTAATAGACTTGTTGTGCGTCTACTACTTAATATATTAATACTTAGTTTAGTTTTAATAGAAGGACTAATACTATAGTCTTTATAGTTATTTATAACTTTATCTTATACTTTGTTTACTAAATACAGTACTACCTCTTGTCTAACTAGATTAAGTATAACAATATTGTTGTACCTAAGTTGCAATAGCGTTGCCTAGGTGCTATGTATCTATAGATACTTAGTTATTACACTACGCGCTATTTTCTATGTATTTGTGTTGCTACTAGCGTATATAGCTGTAATAAAATCTGTGTATTCTGCAATATATTTAACTATTTCCTTTATAATAGTATTTAACTTGTTCTCTATTGCCTAATAGCACTTTTAGACGTAAGCCTTGTATATAGGGTGTTAACTTTAGGATTTGCCTTTTCTAGTGTATAATTCTAGGTATTGTTTTTAGCTTATTAGCAGCTTAAGTACATGTAGTGCTAGGGTTACTATTAGTTAATATTGTAATTAGCAAAGGTTGTAATTTGCAAAGGAGCAGGCTATAAAAGATAGCGCTTATAAGGTTTGTAGAATATACAAGAACTTATGCAATAATTATACGCAACTAGTACTTGCAAGTAAGGTGTAAAGCAAGTAACAAAATAGTAATATCTACTAAATAAGCGTGCAGTATATAGATTAGAAGGTAGTTAAGATAAGTAGTTGTATATTAAAGTTAGGTAGAGTGTACAACAAATAATATACTAAGTATATAGATAAAGAAACTAGCTAAAAACAGCTAGCGCTAATTTTACTTTTACTTTATAGTAGTATTTTTTCTATTAACTTACTCTCTTAAATAGTATAGTTAAAGTAGATTTTGCTCTATTTTAATTACTGTAATACTAATTTACTATATAAGATAGTAAATTTAAGTAAACTTGCCTTATAGTAGTGTTTTTTCTATTAACTTACTCTCTTTAATAGTATATTTAGAGTATTTTTTGCCTTGTTTTAATATTTGTAATACTAATTTACTATATAAGATAGTAGATCTAAGTAAACTTGCTTTATAGTAGTGTTTTTTCTGTTAACTTACTCTCTTTAATAGTATAATTAAAGCAGATTTTGCTTTATTCTAATATTTGTAATACTAATTTACTATATAAGATAGTATATTTAAGTAAACTTGCTCTTTATATAATGTATTAAGTTCTAACTTGCTCTCTAATTATAAGACGCGCTGCTTATACTATCTATATATAACAAATATAAGTTGCTAAATACTTTACAATTCTATCTAGTATCTAGTTAACTTTAGCTTCTATAAACTCTCTTCCTTTTTGCTGCACAGCTATAAGGGCCTGCTTTATTTTTGTTACTTAGGTTTAAGTCTCTATCTCTATCTACACTGCTATTCTTACTATTATTCTTACTATTACTCTAGGTATACTCCTTACTACTGCTATTATTCTCTATATAGCTTGCCTTGTTTATAGTAGTTGCTTTTACCTTTTTATTTCTAATAGCAGCAGCTTTCTAAACGCTGCAGCCTTTTTTGTTAATTTGCACTCTTTTTAGTTAGCGTAACTAGTTAACTAGTTAGCTTAGATTGCTGTAATACGTAGGTGCTTAGGCAGACGTAGCAGGTATTAGTATAGGCAAGTTATCTATTATTTCTATAAAACTACACTATTAGATATAGTATAGTTTGCTAAAAGGTAAGTATAAATACGTACTAATATTGCTATCTTTAGACTTAGGCATGCTTAATTCTGCAACAATGTACTATTAGCTATAGTTTAGAATAATAGCGTAATACAAGTGTATATACCTATAACGTTGTAATCCTCTTTGCTAATATACAGCGTAATATATAAATTAGTGTGCGCTTGTAGCCTATTAATAAAATTGTTAACTATAGTTTTAAGTTAAGTCTAATAATTAATCTAGTTACTAGTTTAAGTAAGTATTATTCTACAGCTGTATTTCTTCTAAGGTTATACAATACTAAAACTAACGTTATCTTGTATAAAAGCCTCTAGTTTATTCTTGCCTATATCTCTGCTATTAAATATTCTAGACTTGTTCTTTAGCAGCTCCTTATTGTTAACAACGTAATAGAATAGTATTTAGGTAATATTAGTGTTTAAACGCAAATTAAGTATATAGATATTAAACAAGAGAATATCTAGTAGGCAATTATTAAGTAGG
This sequence comes from Herpotrichia juniperi, assembly GCA_014905255.1. Classification (NCBI taxonomy): domain Eukaryota; kingdom Fungi; phylum Ascomycota; class Dothideomycetes; order Pleosporales; family Melanommataceae; genus Herpotrichia; species Herpotrichia juniperi. The sequence goes on from BLYF01000096.1 coordinate 751,469, forward strand.
GAATAATCCTCTAGTACAGCTAGCATGTAGTTAAGCTAAATAGCTATACTATACTAGAGCTTGTTAATAGAGTGCAAAGTTAGCGTATACTATAAATACTAGGTAGAGAAAGCTAAGACATTATAATCTTGCTTAATAGACGCCTTCTTTTTTATAGTGCTTTTATTTACTATATCTTTTACTTAAAATACAATTAATTAAATTGCCTCTGCTTTGTAGTTTTAGCTTACTATAGTATTGCGTGCCCTAAATATACTAGTATATTCTAGATATTTAGCAAACTAACGCTTAATCTACTAGATATGTTTTTTTAGCTTGTCTGCGCTCTTGCTGCTCTTCTCTTTACTCTTGTTTTAACCTTAAATAACTAATTTAGGTATACTAGGGGTTTCTTCTATTTTTTAAGCTGCAACTTTAATAGCCTTACTTAGTTATTTCTTGTTAATCTAAAAAGACTTGCGTATATTCTTTATGCTTATTTAACTTTTTTTATTATTATTTAACATACTAGCCTATTCTTCTGCAGTACGCAGCAGCGTTAAAGAGTTAGATTTCTTAGCTATTAGAGGTTTAGATTTCTTAGCTAGTTGCAGGTTAGGCTTTTTAGCTAGTATTATAAAGAGTAAAGAGACCTAAAAGGGTAGAGAAAGCAGAGGCGTTAACAGATAGGCAATTAATAAGTAGAGACGTGTTAGTATAGTATATATTTATATTTAATATTAAGGCAAATAATAAAGAGTATATAGAGCGTGTTGCAGCGCACACTTTATAGCAGTAAAGGTAAAGTGTTGTATATATTAACAACGCTGCAGTTATAATTGCAAGTAAAAGAAGCGCAAGCATAAAGCGCAAATATAAAGCGCGTAGGTATTAACCTAATACTAGATCTTTAATACCTTAGCAAGAATATTTGCATATATATTAGCAGCTTACAGGCTAACTGTGTAAGAAGTGTAATAGAGTAAGTATATAAAAGTAAAGAGTTATTGCGTAGTTAATATTTAAGAGAGTATAATACAAGACGCAGCACGCTATTATAAGCGCTGCTAAGAATTTCTTAATAGTAGGCGTACTCTAGCACATAGTATCTTTTATTAATATAACTAGCAATCTAAAAATTTTTAAACAAAGAATACTAATATTAAACATGTTTAAAGCAATTAGTATTAGTATATAAGGCAACAATAAGTATACTTAACTTATTTTATTAATACTGTTAGAAGAGAGTTATCTTGTATAGTAGCATAAAGAAATACCTACGCGCGTGTAAGAAAAACTTAACTAACCTAATTTAATATATATAGCAGCCTAGTCTAATATTATAAAACAGATAGCAAGTTTTAATATATAGCTTAACTGCAGCTATACTTGCAGAATACGCTAGAATAGTTAATATAGATATAAAGACAAGTCTCTATAGCTTAGATATTTATAAGGAAGCTAAGCAAAAACTAACTCTAGAATAGGCTAATTCTATATTAGATAATTACCTAGCAGGTGCAATAGATAGCAGCTTAACTCTAGTAGTAGCAAGCTTAACGCATAGCATGCGTAGTAATAAGTTGCTATTAGCAACTTTAATATAGTTACTCTATAGAGTCTTATACACTTACAACAACTTAATACGTGTAGGCGCTAGCGTAGAAAAGTTACTATAGAACTTAAAGTAAGCATTAATAATATTACAACTATAATAAAAGACTAACTTAGTATACTATAGTTAGAAGATACACTACTCTATAGCGTATAGATTTAAGTCTCCTTTTAAATACGTATTTGTAGTCTAGTTGCACAAATTGTAATATACTAGAGGTAATATTAATATACTACTTAGTAATAAACAAATAGTAGTATTATAGAATATGTTATTATTTAAAAATAGTAGACAATAGATAGTACTACTAGAGGCAATACTAACTAGTATTAGTAGGTATAGATTTAAATCTATTAAAGTTTGCGTAAAGGTAGAGAAAGAGAACGCGCCTCTCTTAATATTTAAAATTGTTAGCTAAGATATAGCAGACGTTGTTAAATTTTTAATTAGGCACTAACTATTTAAGCTATCTCTATACTACAAACCTATAAAACTATTTTAAGACAAGATATATAATATACAAGTATACAATAAATTGTATACTAAAGACTAGTAGTAGAAAATATAAAAAAAGTTACTACTTAGGTCTACTATAGTTTCTGTGCTAATTGCTGTTAATAAAACCTTAATAATAATGCTATATAGCAACACTATCTGCTAGCTTGTTTACTTAACAATTAGAAATATAGATAAAGATATAAGAAGAGCCTAAGACAAGTACAAAATTATACTTATTAGGTTTATACTAATACTAGACTATAAGGACAAAGACATAAAGTTTAAGCTATACTATAAAGCTATAGCGTATATATTAAAACGTAAGTACTTATTCTAGCAATATTTATACTATATAGTATAGTATAGTTAGCTTAGAGCTAATATCTATATAGCACTTAAGAGGCTAGCTGTTAAAGGCAAAGATATAGTATACGTAGATAGTTATATACAACGCTGCTACTCTATTCTCTATAGTATTATTATAGATTACTAAAAGCAGACTCTAATAATAAAGGTAAAGAATAATAGGTACTATACAATCTATAAGGTTCTACCTAATAAAAGAGAAAACTTATTAGCTAGGCCTTAGAAAATACGTATATATAAAAACACGCAACAGCAGATATAAAGACAGCGCAAAGAGATAGTAAAAAAAATAAATAATAATTAAATATATAATATAACATACTTTGTCTAGTATTATGTATATTTTAATATATATAAAGGCATGTTAGTAGATACTCTACACTAACTGCTAAAAGACCTTGTTATATATACAATTAAATAGCTTTAGCAACTTATAGGCAACGCTGTTCTAAAAACACAAAAATAGAAAGGCTAAAAAGGTATAACTAGTAACTAAGAGAGAAAAGCCTAACTTAACTAGCAATTTAAAGACGTACCTAAGTATGCTAGTTTAAGGCGCTTTATATAGATAGACTTTAGCAAAGTTACGTAGTAGATAGAGGACAAATAAAAAGCTATTATATAACAACTTATAGCTGTTGTTACTTCTATACTATATAAAAGAGAACTATACGCAATCTATTTTACTAAGGCAGTATATAACTTTGTTATAATTATATAGTATAAAATACACAACAATAAAACACTAAGCTACTTAGATAACGCGCTTAAACAAATTAACGCAATAAAGCACGTCTTTAAATTGTTTTAACTCTACAAGAGAGACAAGCTATTAACTAGTTACTTTAATTTACTTAAGCTCTATAGGCTAACATACTAGAGGTACTTTATAAAGAGTAGAGGCAGCCTAGACAGTTACAATACTAAGCTAAATAGAAAGGCACTATATAACTTTCTACTAAAAGAAATATTTAAGCTTACAAACAAGTAGAACTTGTTAATGCAAATAGGTAGACTAAATAGTTAGATAATTGTAGTACTATTAATAAAGGTATATATAGTTATAGAATTAAGCAATATTATAGCTAAGGTAACTAAGAGAATAAACAATATTTACGTAATAGCAATAATAAAGGCTATAGAACTGCGCAAAATAGAATAGAATATAGGCTAGTATAATACAATTAATAAAACTCTACTTAAGCGTTGTAGTAGGCTAATAGACAAGTAAGTAATAGTAGCGTATACAGCATAGCTATTTAGTATTGCTAATTTACCTAATATACTTGCTATCTTTGTCTAAAACTAATGTAGTTGCTACAATAATAATTAAACTAGAACTAATATTAGTAGTATAGATAATAAATTAGTTTATAATAAAACACTCTTATAGATTTACACTACTATGCTATAGGTATATCTATTAATAAAATACTAAACCTGCAAAGAAAAATATTCTATAGATACAAAAACTATATTATAACAACTAGTATAATGCTAGCTATAGGGGAAACATAGATAGTAGAGAAAAAACTATATAATTGCTACTAAGCTTAGATATAAAGCGCAGCTAGATATACATCTAATTAATTAAAGTTAGCGCCTATACAGCAAATCTATTAGACAAGTTAACTTTATATTTACTTTGCAGCTTAAAGATGCAAGCAGTAGAGGCAAAGCAGATATAGAGAACTATACTAGTGTAGTACTTAATAGACTTTTAATAGTAAATAAAGGCTAGCTACACCTAATCTATAGTATAATAGAACTAGAGAAGATAATAAGAGCTATACTTACGCCTAAAATAATACTAGGTAGCAGGAAGGCGTTTGCAATACTTATAATATAGTAGAATATCTATATAGTTTTAGTATAGTAAGATATAAGCGTTGTATATATTAATAACTATATTAACTTTAAGCTCTATAACTAGCTCTACTCTTTAACATTCTAAATAGACAGCAATTGCACAATTTAAGCATTTAAATTATACTAGAAGTATAAGATAAGGGAGAACTTGTCTATATAATAGTCTACTATATAAACACTAAATAAATTATAGCTAAGTTGTAGAGGTTAACTAAGAAAGAATACTATAATAACTAAGGCTACTACACAAATAGAATAGATTAGTAGAACTAGTAGTATAAAATATAATACAAGATAGGCAGCTAGAATACGCGTAGCACAGCTAGTAGTTTTTAGCAATAAAGACAACCTAGAATAGTATATATGTTATAATAGTGCAATAACGCTCTAGTCTCTAAGAAGGCAGGACACTTATTACTATAATTATAGCTACTACTATCTTCTCTTGCTAGCAGATATTAAGTTTAAAAAAAAGTAAACTAACAACTCTAGTTTAAGCAGGCAAACTCTAAGACTAAGACTTAGATAGTTTACACAATATGCTGCTAAAATGCGTCTGCAATACTTTGCGCGTATATACTATATAGAAGAGTACGTTGTATAGAGAGCTAAATACTACTATTAAAGCAAATCTCTCTCTTACTATAAAGCCTTTTTTCTACTATGCAAGAGAGTATAGTCTATAATAAAAACCTCTACTTTAATCTTGTTTGTTATTCTCTTTTACTATAAATTCTATTTACTACTATATAAAAGAGTATAGTCTATAACGCAAACTTCTGCTTTAACCTTACTTGTTATTCTCTTTTACTATAAATCTTGTTTGCTACTATGCAAGAGAGTATAGTTTATAACAAAAACTTCTATTATAACTTTACTTGTTATTCTCTCTTACTATAAATTCTATTTACTACTATATAAAAAAGTATATAATCTATTATAGAACTCTTCTTTCTCTAGTATTTTTTAACACTCTCTCTTATAACCTTTTAAATACCTACTAACTCTACTAGTATTTTTATATACTATACTCTTTAACTCTCTTTTTATTCTTAGTATACTAGGTTCTTGTAGAGAAGTAGCTAAAAACATAGGCCTTTAGTCTGCTATACTCTCTTTTTAAGCTATAGAGAGCTATAGCTTTAGCGTTATAACTATCTTTAATAGAACTACAAACGTTGTTAGTAGTTATTATAGAAACTACTTAACGCCCTAGGGCACCTAATCTACACAGCTTAGCTAGAGCCTTAAGCCGCTAAATATACGCTTAATAGGTGTAAGTGCGCTAGATTATTTTTCTACTTATACACTAAATAAACTAGCTAACAAGGTTTTAGTATTAAGCGCAACTATAGGCGTAAAGCTTAAGCTTTATAGTAAGAGAAATTGCAACGTTATCTCTATAATAGATAAAACTTAAATGCTTAGGCTTTCTAACTAGTTTATCTAACTCTAGAAAGTTATTAATAGTCTAGTTTTAAAATATATTAGTAATAACTATACTTTAATATTGCTAACTATAGCATTTAAAGAGGACTAGAACTTAAACTTAAATGCTATAGTGTATTTGCGCTAAACTATATTAATAGGTTAATATATAGGTAAGTTAATAGTTGCAATTACTACCTTTTGTATTTGCTAATATTCTTTCTATAGGCGTTATAACAAAACCTAACTATATAAATAATAATTTAAGATACGTTAATATTACAAAAGCGCTTAAAAGAAAGCAGGATCCTCTTAGCTATAGATACTTTATAGTTAAACAAATCTTGTAGTATAAGTTTAAGCAAGGTATTACTCCCTATAAGGCCTAGAAAGATAAGAAGAGGTACTTTAACAAAGAGCAGCTTTAAGCTAGCAATTTTGCTACCTACTAGAAGTAGTTTAGCACTTAAAATCTATAGGCAACACTAACAAGATTGCTAGCAGGTCTAAGCACTTAGGCTTTACTAAAAATCTAGAAACAAATTAGCAACTAACTTCTAGTAGTTAAATTCTAGCTTGCTAAGATTCTAGAGCTTTAACAATTAGCGTACAACTATAGGCCTAGATACTCTTAATGCTAAGCTAAGTAGAACCTATATATAGTAATCTATAATATTTAATAGATATAAAGCACACTTTAAGTGTGTCTATAAAGAAGTTTATTACAAGTAGCGCGCAATAGTATACTAGAACCTTCTTAACAAGTTAATAGATACTAATTAGAGGAAAATCTCTGCTATAAAGAAACTATATAGGTATTTGCGCTATAGCAGGCGTTTTCTATTGTCTACTAAAAGAATATACTATAGAAGAGAGTATATTCTACAACAAGCAACCTTAACTATTTACTAAAAAAACATACTATAGAAGAGAGTATATTCTATAACAAGCAACCTCTACTATTTACTAAAAGAACGTACTATAGAAGAGAGTATATTCTATAATAAGTAACTTTTACTATCTACTAAAAGAATACACTTTCTATAATATAGTTTATTTAACACGTAACAACAATTAGTAGGTTGTTCTTTTGTATATTAGAGAGCAGTACTTTAAAGGTAGTAATAGAGATATACGTCTTGCCTATTTTAGAAGGTTCTTAAATAATAGCTAGCTAATTTGTTAGGATCTGCTTTAGTGCTCTAAATTAAGAGTTGTCTAGCCTATATAAATTACCTAAGAGCTACTTCTGCAAGATATTAGCGTTTTAAAAGTTTTCTAATTCCTCTATAGTAACAATAGAGCTTATGTCTGTATATAGATTATTCTAAATATATTATAGCAGCTTAACTTTCTTTTTAACTCTTTTCTATAGTATATTCTGTAACAAGCAACCTCTACTATCTACTAAAAGAACATACTGTAGAAGAGAGTATATTCTATAATAAGTAACCTCTACTATCTACTAAAAGAATATACTCTCTGCAACGTAGTTTATCTAACACGTAATAACAATTAGTAGGTTGTTCTTTTGCATATTAGAGAGCAGTACTTTAAGGGTAGTAACAAAGATATACGTCTTGCCTATTCTAAAAGGTCCTTAAATAATAGCTAGCTAATTTGTTAGAATCTACTTTAGTGCTCTAAATTAAGAGTTTTCTAGCTTATATAAATTACCTAAGGGCTACTTCTGCAAGATATTAGCGTTCTAGAAGTTTTTTAATTCCTCTATAGTAACAATAGAGCTTATATCTATATATAGATTATTCTAAATATATTATAGCAGCTTAACTTTTTTCTTAACTCTCTTCTATAGTACATTTTGCAATAAGCAACCTTTGCTTTCTACTAAAATAATATACTATAGAAGAGAGTATATTTAGCAATAAGCAACTTTTACTATACTATATTAATAGACAACACCTAACAGCTTGCAATAGCGCGCTTAATCTTACCCTTGTTTAAGCCCTAAAATTAAGATAAATATACTCTAGACTTAATAATTAATTTAATAGAGACTATTAAAGAGTCTTTGTATATCTTAGAGCTTTACAAGATTAAGACTAACGTAGAAGCGCAATTAGCTAAGATTATTAACTTAAAAGCTAGCTTTATAGCTATAGGCAGTTTAAACGCATTACTTGTTTCTATAATACAAAAAAGTTAGTTCTACTAAATTAGTAAAGAAACTAAGCTAAAAGATTTTTAGAGTTAATTGCTAATAATTTACTTATACTAGTATTGCTAACTAACCTAATATAAATAGTCTTCTTGTATAGAACCTTAGCATAGTAGTAAACCTTGCTTAAGAGATGTTTAGCCTTATTATCTAAGTAGTTGCTTTTAGTAAGAAAGTACTTAAAGACGTTAAAAACCTATTTTGCTATTTGCTTAGGCAACTAAAATTCTAGATAATATACTAGTAGCTGTAGAAGTGCCTTTAAAGTTAGATTGTAAGGTAGTACCTTGTTATTACTAGAGAAATACTAGCAGCTACAGAAGTACCTCTAAAGTTAGGTTATAAGGTAGTGCCTTGTTATTATTAGAGGAATACTAGCAGCTGTAAAAGTGCCTCTAAAGTTAGGTTATAAGGTAGTACCTTGTTATTACTAGAGAAATACTAGCAGCTGCAGAAGTACCTCTAAAGTTAAGTTATAAGGTAGTGCTTTATTGTTACTATTCTTATTATTGTTGTTACTATTGCTATTAGCTATATCTACTTCTATTTCTAAAGCTAAAAATCCTTATACGTGTAAGAATACTATTTAAGTATCTTACTAACAATATATTAAGTATATTAACTATTAAGTACCTTAAAGTTTATACAGCAAATTAATTAATACAAATTTGCAAGCTTTCTCTACTATCTATATAAAACTATACTATATAAAAGAGTATATTCTATACTAAACCTTATATACTATTTGCTAAAAGCTGTACTATACAAGATAGTACTATTACAAATAAAATTTGCAGATTATAATATAACTCTCTTAGAGGTAATAGTGCGCGCTAAGAACTAATAAACTAAAAATACAAAACGTTTCTTATTTGCTATAACTAACAACTATAACACACGTTATATACTCCTCTAGCTAACTACTTATATAAACTAAGCGTATACTTCTTACACTGCTAGCGCAATATAAGGCGCTACACTATATTAAATGTTAAAATTGCATAAGGCGTTGCTAACAAACGTTGTTAAGCTTAAGCTTAATCTAAATAATACCTAGTACAAGATAGTATACAGCAATATAGAGGCATTAATGCAAGAACAAGGGATACTAGAGAAATAGTTATTACAACCTAGTTTAGGCAGCTACTAAACTTATACTACTTAACTACACGTAGACTAATTAGCTCTAACTTTTATTATAATCTAATAAATGTTATATAATATGTTTCTATCTCTACTTATAGAGATACAAGGTAAATTACGTAACATGTCTCTACCTAAGTATATAGAAGCACAAAGGTGTCCCTGTCTAGGTTAACAGAAGCATATTAACTACTAAGATATATATAGAGAGACAAAGTCTCTATAATAGATAAATCTTTGTAGCTATTGCCTAATACA
>BLYF01000098.1:48958-73589 GCA_014905255.1 Herpotrichia juniperi
TTTATAAGCTACGCTCTCTATTAACTAAACAAGTTAACTATTACTAGTAGCTCTTTATTATAGATATTATAGTTTCTTTCTACTAGAGAGAACTTGCATAAGTAGTATTTAGATATTCTCTATACTTTGTTTTTATTCTATATATAGAGAACTGCTTCTAATACTTTGTTAAAGGTGTTAGTCTCTAGTTTTGCTAGTTTCTTTAGATTAAAGATTTAGAGAAATAAGGTTAATATAAAAGCTTCTTTTAGTACTAAAAAAGCTATTTTTTACTTTAAGCTTTATAAGAACTTAAGAGTCTTTTTAGTTATAACTGTAAGTGTAGAACTGTATTAAGAAGTTAAGGCCTTTACATTAGGAAACTACTCCTTGCTTAGCAACTTGCTGCTTTTATTTAGCCTGTGCTCTAACCTTATTATATAAAAGCAGACTTTTCTTGCTAGTTTACTCTTCTTTCTCTATCTTCTCTTTCCCTCTAACATTGTGCTTTCTCTTAATTAGACTTTTAGCTTTATCTATAAGGTATTTTTTACCCTTAGCCTTTATGCAAGTTGCTAAACTACCCTTCTTTTCTAAATTTTAGTGTTGTAGACTAACAATAGCGTAAGATCTTCTAGCGTTTTAATATACTTGTTTACGCTTTTCTCTTTTCTCTTATTAGAGCACTGTAGTTAAGCTTTGCTCTAACTTACGCCTTTTAAGGTAATATTTCTAATAAATTCTCTTTGTCTCCTGTGCTAAGCTCTATTTCTAGATTCTCTTTAACTCTTTACAACAGGAACTATATAGAAACAGGCTTTTATTCCTATATCTCTTAGTACCTTAAAATAGAAGCCTCTGTAATAGCTTCTCTAGAATCTTTAATTACTACTACGTTAGTAGTTCTACAAAATAGTAATAGAGCAGACGCTTATTAATATCCTAGCTTCTATTATTTTAGTAGGGCTGCGTTTAGCTAGCTTTATATAATTTTAGCTAAATGCTTACCTAGATTACACAGGTATATTGTCTAATAGATACAATTAGGTATAAATATCTAAGTGTTATCTTGTAATATCCGCGCTAGTTTTAGCAGAGTAAAGTGTAGCAGCCTTTAACTTAATCTCTAGCAGCACAGTTATATATAAGCAACTGTATAATTGCAGTGTAGTATTACAGTGTTATAAATAAGTACAAAGGCAAAAGTATAAGCAGGTCTTTAGTAAAGCAAAGATGCAAGTAAACACTAATTATTCTATACTACAACGTTAGAACTTAGAAGCCCTAGCCTAGACTTAGTGTTGCTAACAATTAGAGAATTGTATTACAATTAAAGAACTTACTAGGTTTTAGTTTTATTCTCTGTTTAGCTAATAAGGCGCAGGTTACATAGAAAGGATACCTGCAAGGAAATAAGACTATTAGGTAGACTTAGGTAGTAAGAAGACTGTAGCACAGCCTAGTCTCTAAAGGAGGTAGCGTTACAACCTCCTAGTAAACAGAGACTAGGTAAAAATTTACGCATTTTAATATCTAATAGAAAGGGGGTTTATGTAGATATCTAGTTACTTTACACAGTACTGTCTAACTTTAGCCTTTTAGTAGAATACGCAGGCTAGTCTGCGCTCTATTGTCTATATTTCTAGGGCAATAATGTAGTAATGCACTTGTATAAAGTACAAAATATTAATTTCTTTCTTATAACCTCTATATTGCTGTTATAGCCCTAGCAGGATAGCCCGCTTCTTATGTCTAACGTAGCTATAGTGCCTAAATATAATAAGTAGGGAGCTAGTGCCTTAAAATTAGCAGGTGCTAATAGAAATAAGTTATCTATACGCTGTTTTAATATAAGGGGTTTGCTAATAATTAAAGAAATACTTAGTAATTAATAGCTCTGTTTAAGGAAATATTTAATCCTTAATTAGCTAAAAGGTTGTAACATTAACAGGCAGGTAGAGATGCAAAGAAAAGTTAGTAGGTTGTCTTGCTATATTAGCTAGCTAATTCTAAGAAGTCTGTAGCTGCCTGCAAGTCTAACATGCACATAACAAAGATTGTCTTAGAGATACTAAGGGCTATAAACAATTAATAGAGCTTCTGCACTAGAACAAGGTATTATGCAGACTCCTTATAATCCTGTCTTAGAAAGCGTTGTTAGCAACAAGACGCTAAGTAACAGTTATAAGCTTAGTAAGATAACTAAGTATTTAAGCCCCTAGATTAAGCTTTATTTCTATTGCTAGAGAACTTAGTAAATCCCTTATTATAATAACTACAGTTAGAATTTTTCTAATAGTTACTTTGCCTTTTACTATAAGATATGTTCCTTTTAATTCTTTAAAACTTAATTATAACCTAAAATCTAAGGCTAAGTAGGCTAAAATTAATAAGTTACTAACTAATATATTAGAGCCTAATGTATTACGTTCTCTAGATTAGGGAATACTAGCTGTAGTAGAAGCTACTAGCTATTTAGGCTTATTATATTAAAGTATTTCTAGCTCTTAAATTGTATAAACTAATAGATCCTAACTAACATGTGTGCAAAGGGCAAAGGCGATTTTAGCACTGTTTCTCCTCTATAGAGTTAGCAGCCTAGCTAGGAAGAGCCTAACTAGGAAGAGCCTAACTAGACTGTAGGCATTAAAGAGATAGACTTAACTGTAAATAAATTAGTTAATAGAAGTAGTCTAGGTAAGTGTATTAATAGCACTATAGGTCCTATTTGCTAATTAATAACAGAATTTCCTTTTGTTCTAGATAATAATATAGTTTAAGAAACCTATAAAACAGAAGATATTTAATATTAGAACTAGAATCTAAGTGCAGTTAAGATAGTTGCATCTCTTGTAGAGAGTATAGCTAAGGCGTATAATAGTAAGTAGTCCTCTCTATATACCTAAGAAGCCTATTTTAACGCCTTTAAAGATTAGCACAAACTCTATAATAGTATTAGCATTATAAAGAGCTAGCTATCTACAAAACGTAAGTAAAGTTATATATTACTTACTAATATAAGTACCTCTACTGTAGAAGTGCTAGCTTTAAGAGACTCTTATTTAGTAAAGTAGTAGTTAGCAAAGAGCCTTTTACCTAGTCCTGTATATACACTAACGTTAACAGCGCTGCTGCTGCTACTGCTGCTAGCTTAAGATAGCTACTTTTTGCCTATTACAGCTAGCAACAATTTAAATACTAGTAATATAAATAATAGCAATAAAGGCAATAATACTAACACTTTAGACCTACAGCATAGTAGCTATAACAAACACTACAAGGATGTAATAAGAGAAGGCAATTAAGACCTAAACCTAGATTTAGACAAGGGTAAAGGTACAGATAACAATAGCAATAGTAAGTTTAGAGAGAGCAACAAGGATAGAAGATAGTATAGTCTATTATAAACTAGTCTTAAACTATAAGGCAGAAGCAGCATACCTATAGGAATATTACAACTACTAAAGTTATCCTCTTTATAGTACTAGCCTTAACTTAAAACAAACATTGCAACTTAATTTAGTCTTCCCTAGACATTTCCCCTTAGAACAAGAGTAACGTATAATTCTAATATTAGCTATAAACTAAGCAATAATACAGCCTACTAGTTAACTAATATTACAGCCTGCTAGATCTCTAAAGGCTTGTTAATAGTAGCTATAACTGTTTATTACAATAATATAACGTTAAAACTGTTTCTAGACCTCTTAGCGCTTAAATAGAAGTTTCTTAGTAACGCTAGCAAAGTTATCTGTATAACCTAGGTATTACTAGATTTATAGTTGCTACTAGAATACTAATATAATAATAATAGTACGCCTAACCTATATATTAGTTAAAGCTTTACGCAGTAAAGTGCAGACTATAAAAGCAGTCTCTATAGCAATGCTGCTAATTATAACGCTGTACACTTAGACTATAGCAGAGAGGAAGAGAACTTAGATAAAGAAGAAAAGAATATTAATAAAGAAGAAGATACAAACAATAATAAATCTTATGTTACTAGTAGTAATACACTACTTAAGAGCAAAATACGCTTACGCAAATAGATAAATATGCTATAGTTAAAGTTAGACAAACGCCGCTTACTTGCATCTAAGGGGAGTATAAGTATATTATAGGCAGATATATTTAAATCCTTTCTAGATTGTACGCTAGGTGCAATCTAGGTGCGCTACTATAAATTATAAAAGAAATAATCTGTTAAGGTAATAAAAGGATCTTATAGCAAGTTTGCAAATATTTATAGGCTACAACTATACATCTGCTTATCTACTTAATTAATTTTTTTGTAGATAAGTGCAGCTATACAGTTCTACGCAATTATTACGTGTTTGTATAATAGTTACTAAGGACTATGTTAAGGTTACTAATATTTGTCTCTAGGTTAAGAGACGCACTCTATTGCAAGACAGTTTAGTAATTTAATTTTTAAAGTCTCCTCTTTGCAAGTATATAAAGCTATAATTAGTTAATTAGTATATTATAAATCTATAGCTATTTTTCCCTTAGAAGACCTAGTCTCTAGTGTAATATAAGTTGTGTTAATCTTTTTCTTAACGTTGTTTATTACTACTTTAGCTCCTCTATTTACCTAGAAGAAAAGTAAATTTTTACTAGGCAAAAGCCTCTTGCGTAATAGTTTAACAATATTTGCTAGCACTAAAATGCTAACATAGTTGTAGCGCATAGCGCAGTTGCAATATATTCTTTACCTGCTTATTAAGTTCCTTGCCTCTTTAGTATTACGCTGCTACTATTCCCTGCTACTTACTGTAAGCTAAACTTTTACTCTACTACAACTCTCTTTGTACTAACAATTGTCTTGTTAGAGCGTATTATACTAAAAAGCTTGCTATGCCTATTATTTTTAATACTAACTTTACTACTGTTATTAATATAACAAGGGCTAAAAACATTGCTACATACAAGATTAACAAATTAATATAGCATTTGCAAGACTTTAATTAGGTACTTAAAAGAGGGCCTAATGTAAAGGTTACAAAGGCAGATACATTGCAATTTATTGCCTTATTAACTTAGGTGCCTGTTCTAGAAGTATTTAAGGCTTATAAAAAGAATAGCTATAGTAATATTTTTATGTCTAGAGTTATTAGAATACTGCTTTATAATATCTTGCACATTTTAGATAAAGTATAGATAGAAAAAGTAACTAAACAACTGTTAGAATTTATTAAGAGCTAGATAAATTTATATAGTAACTTTCTTAGATCTATAGGCTTTAAAGCGTATATTGCAACGTGTTTTTCTAATACTTACCTACAGCAAATATACTAGAGCAAGAATATAGCTCTTTTAGATTATAGACAAAGTACTACAAGGGGCTTATTAATACACTTTAAAACTCTAGGCCTAGTAGAGAATTTAATGCTAATAACGCGTACCTTATAGAAAGAATTTACAGCCTTAGCGCCTATATTTCTGCAGAGTGCGTCTTGCAACAGTTTAGCTCTATAGACAAAGCTGCTAAATATAGGCTTAAGTAGAAAGCTATAAAGTAGTAGACAACTATCTAATAGCAAGAATTTTAATATAGAGCACTATTCTTTGCTATATTACCTACTATTTACTGTTCTCCTTAGGCCTAGCAGAGATTAAAGGTACTAACTACTTAGTTAGCAATACTAACTAAGCTATAGCTGCGCTTAGTATTAATAGCCTAAGGTTTCTTAGAGATGTAGGCTAGCGCCTTGTATATAATTAACTTATGCTTAGTGTCTAATAAGAAGTGTACAACTAGCGCAAGAAGTGCGTAGAGAAGAGAAGTAACCTTACAATAGTCTTTAAAAGCATAATAAGCTTAATATTTAAAAGATAAGAAGGTATTGTATTCTAAAAAATAAATACCTTAACTATTTTACTAATTGCTTTTTGTTCTAGCCCTTTAGACTTTATACTAACTATTATCTAGAGTTACAAGTTATAAATTTACCTCTAGTACGCCTTATTTTAACTTTAAAGCTAAGAGGCCTAATAGACCTCTTTAACAGCAAGTCTGTTAGTAGAAATATATAGTGCGTTGTTCTTTTATAATTTAACCTAATTTTAGTAAACTTCTACCTCTTTTAACGCTTGCTTTATACTTCTTGCTAGAATAGTTAAGAATCTAAAAGAGATTAGCATTCTTAGTGTAAGTATAAAATATAAAGTATACGCACGCTGTAATCTGCATTTCTAAGATACTTATATTTATTAGAAGTTAGCTTAAAGCATAGTATCTCTAAAATCTCTTTTATAGCTGCTTCTGCAAAGCTAACATTTTAATAAGCGTGCTGCAGAAACTTTCTTAGTAGCTTTCTATAAATAAGCTTATGTTTCTTTACAATATTAACTATTATATTGTAGAGTAAATTAGGTTTAGTTTTCTATAAGTGTCTTTCTAGAGAATTTAAGTAATTCTATAAGAGAGATAAAACCTTACCCTTTAAAGATATACTTAAGTTATAGCCTAGAATAAGTCTACTCTAAGATCTCTTAATATCCTTTACAGTAGAAAAAGGTCTAGTATAGGATTTAAGGTGCTCTACACATTGCTAGTAGGCATATAGGTTTTTTAAAAGAAACTTAGTTATCTAAAGTTGCAGAAGGCCTTATAACTTAAATATAGCTATATCTTTGCTAATAGTTTTCTTTAGCACTTTGCGCAAGGTAGCTCTGCAAAGTACAGGTTCTATCTTAGTAGTAATAGCTTAGATATATAAACTCTTAGTTATAGTAGTATAGCTATAAACTTTTCTACTCTCTAGCTTTCTACTAATATATAGTTTTACAATTAACAATAGATAACTTAACGTGTTAGTCTTTGTAGCATAGAAATTTCTACTTAGAATAAATATTAACAAGTTTTTCTAGTTATTATTGTTTATTAGCTCTGTAGCTTCTAGCGTTAACAATACCTGCATTATTCTAGTATCTTTTAAGAAATTAGTTGCTAGCTTAAACTAAGGTAAGAAATTTGCTAAGTACTGTTAGATCTTGTTTGCATAGTCTATAGTTATAGAACAAGAGAGGAAAAGAATAGAATTAGAATTTAGTTGCTAAAAATAATAGCAGACAAGGTTAGTATTTGTATTTATCTTTTAACTAATTTTTGCAAACACCTACTTCTAGGGGGATAGGTAGCTAAATCTAAACTAGAGACCTATAGGTATGCTTGCTAATTTACTAAATATTACTCTATCTATTAGATATAAGATAAGTTAAGAGGAAGCTAAATTAATTATATATAATTAAAGAACGCTTAATATACTAGAGCTAATTAATTAGCTAGTAATATTTAGCTGCAAATAAGTAAGTTATCTAGCTATACCCTTTTACTTTAGCATGTTTTATTACTAGTCTTTACGTAAAACTAATACCTAACAAAATTGTCTTTAAGTAGATGTTTGTAGTTTTGTAGTACTATAACTTATTGTTCTGCTATAATTTTAGCTTTGTCTTTTAAATTTACTCCTTATTTACTATTTAACAAGAAAGAAAAAAATATAATCTATAAATAAATAATTGTTTAATTACCTTCCTGCAAGACTAACCTGCTACCTAACTACTTATTTTTAGAATAAGTTAAGTTAGAGCCTAACACAGCTTATATAAGAATATAGTTATAGAATTATACTTGCTTTACTTAGTTACTTAATACTTAAAAGTTTTACCTGCAAATTAAGCTAATTTTAGAGATATCTGCGCTAATTAGCTATTTGCTTAACATTAAAAGGCATGTGTACTATAAAAGCAATATCTAAAACGCACAAATTATTAATTGCTTTTAGATATTGCTAAAGTAAGCGCCTTTCTTGCCTTAACATAAATACAAGAACAAGGTAGATTAAGCTGCTAACTAGAGTAAATTAACTTTAGCTAGAATAGATAACAATATTAATAGTATAGTAATTCTTGTCTATAATATATAGTGTGTTGTTTAGTTTTAGAAAAACTATTAAGTTTATTAAAGCTAGCCTACCTATTAGCTCTAAAAAGGGAAAGTAGACAAGAGATTTAGTCTAGTAGATATATATACCTACTGCTATTTATAAAAGCAACTACCTTTATTTAGTATATTTTACACATACTTGCTAATACACGTAAAAGGTAAGGCAAATAGGAGAAGATATTTAGATTGTAGCTAGAACTAATTAGGCACGTATCTACCTGCTATAGCATTCTAGATAGTTAAGATAAACTGCTCTTACTACTGCTTAAACTATTAACGTAGCTATTTTCTAAAGCATATCCCCTTTCTAGCACAATTTTTATATAGATGTTTAGGCTGTATATTTAGAGGTTTTGTGTGTTTATAGATTTGTAGTTAAAGCAGATATTAAGGGTTTAATTACAGCCTTAATAAGATTAGACGTAACTAGCTTATTGCAGTCTTCCTCTTAGCCTAAAGAAGGTTGTTGTAGAAATTTTTAAGTATATAAGAAGAGAAAATAGAGTAGAGTTATAGTAGCGTACTAGTATAGCTAAGATTTTCTTAAAGGTGCTCTTTACAGGCTTTATATTGTCTCTATATAGAGACTATAAAGCGGCAGATAGCCTAGCATCTAATAGCAAATAGTTTGCTTTACTGTTTTAACTTCTGCCTAAGTTATAATTAAATTTAGGCATATTGTAGGTAGGTACATTGTTGCCTATGCTAAAATTAATAAAGTTAAGTAGAGGATTAACAAGCTAAGTAGAATTAAAGTTAGGTATATTAAAGTTAGGTATATTGTAGGTAGGTAAATTGCTACTTGTGCTATAATTAAAGTTAGGCATATTGTAGGTAGGTAAATTACTACCTGTGCAATTAAGTAGAAGATTAACAAGCTAGGTAGAATTAATAAAGTTAGGTAGAGAATTAAAGTTAGACACGCTATAGGTAGGTAAATTGCTGTAATTAAAATTAACAAGCTAGGTAGAATTAAAGTTAGGCACATTATAGGCAGGTAAATTGCTGCCTGTGTTATAGTTAAGAGGTTTAATAATAGAACTAATTAAGTTAGACATATTATATAAGAGTAGAAAGGTGCCTATATTATACGCGTTTTTTGCTTTAACTTTAATCTCTTTTATCTACTTTTGCTTTATTTTAGCTATAGAAAGAGGGCAGCTAGCACTAATACTATTAAGTCTCTCCTGCTTTTGCTTGTAAGGTTTAAAATAAGTTTGTAGGTAAGTAGCAGCATTATAGTACTAATTATATAGCTTCTAACTGCTATAATATTTGCAGCTAGCAAGAAAATTTTTGTTTTTTAAAGCATTAACGCATATATAGCAAGTAGTTTTGTAAGCTTTGTGCTTTTTTTTAGTTATTGTTTAGCTTATAGTGCTCTAGTTGCTCTTAGGGCAGATGTGTTAAAGAGATAAATTGTTGTTAGGTCTTATAAGCTAGTTCTTTCTAGTTGCAGTGTAATAGTTTACAAGGTGTAGGCGCTTGCTATAATTTTTAGCAATATAGCTGTACTTAATAAAGCCCTTTTCTATAGTTTTTTTATTAAGGATCTTCTTATACACAAAGAAATTACTACTTATAGAAGTTAGTATCTATTTTTTTCTATTACGCTATCTCTTTATACCTGCATCTTTTTCTAACTACACAAGTATAGCGCCTAGCTTAATTAACTTAACTTTCTCTTTCCCCTTCGCCCTTCTAAAATCTAGGTTGCAAAAAGAAAGGTAGCTACTTTTATATGCCTTAAAGATAACAGCAGCTTTATTAGCTGTGCAGATAAAGCTATTCTACGTTTCTATTATAGTAAGGTAAAAACTTAATTAATAAAGTGTTAAAGATACGTTTAACAAAATTATATAAAGTAAAAGCTATTAAGGCAAGTTTACACAACAAACTCTATCTTGTTGTTGTTATTGTTTTTAAAAACTTGTTAAAACTAAGAGGCTAAAAGTATACAATAATTGTTACTAACAAAGACAAGTATAAATATTAGACAATAGCAAGACGCGTAGAAAGTGTTAATTAATAAACTAAAGTAAAAAATATATTTGTTATATAGTTTTTTTGCCTTTTTCTAAAGAAACGCTAGCTAATTAATTGCTAAGTGTATAAGGTAGCATAGATTAATATACTGTACACTTGTCTATATACGTTAAGACAAGTAAAGCGTAAAATCCTAAAAGCGTTAGTAAGTTGTAGCTACTGTATAGTATCTTTAAGTGCACTTAGTATATATGCTACTATATTATACAACAACACCTACTAAATTAATTGTCTCTTATATTCTAGATATAGCTACTAGCTACCTCTTAGTTAGTTAGATTTAGCAACACTATTTGTAAGTAGATAAATTGCTGCTTGTGCAGTAATTAAATAGAGGATTAATAAAGTTAGGTATATTGCAGGTAGGCAAATTGCTATAATTAAAATTAACGTTAAGCATATTGTAGGCAAGTAAATTGCTATCTGTGTTGTAGCTAAAAGGTTTAACAAGCTAAGTAGGGCTAATAAATTTAGGTAGATTGTAGGTAGGTAAATTGCTGCCTGTGCTATATTTAAAGTTAGGCAGATTATAGGTAGGTAAATTAGTATAATTAAAATTAACAAGCTAGATAAAATTAATAAAGTTAGATAAAGGATTAAAGTTAAACACACTATAGGTAGGTAAATTGCTGCAATTAAAATTAAAATTAGGTATATTGTAGGCAGGTAAGTTGCTGCTTGTGCTATAGTTAATAAAGTTAGGCATATTGTAGGTAGGTAAATTGCTGCCTGTGCAATTAAGTAGAGGATTAACAAGCTAGGTAGAATTAATAAAGTTAAGTAGAGAATTAAAGTTAGACACGCTATAAGTAAGTAAATTGCTGCAATTAAAATTGCTATAATTAAAATTAGAGTTAAGTGCATTGTAAAGGGGTAAATTGCTACCTATACTATAATTAGAGTTAGGCACATTGTAGGTAGGTAAATTGCTGTAATTAAAATTAACAAGCTAGGTAGAATTAATAAAGTTAAGTAGAGGATTAACAAGCTAGGCGGGATTTAAGTTAGACACACTATAGGTAGGTAAATTGCTGCAATTAAAATTAACAAGCTAGGTAGAATTAAAGTTAGGCACATTATAGGTAGGTAGATTGCTGCCTGTGCTATAATTAAAGTTAGAAACATTGTAGGTAGATAAATTGCTGTAATTAAATAAAGGTTTAACAATCTAATTAGAACTAGTTAAAGTAGCAATAACAGAATTAATTCTAAGCAGCAGACTAAGGTCTCTAATTAACGCTAAATATAACTATAGGCTGCTTTTATGCAGTCTTGTTTTTTTTCTATTATAATCTTAGTTAACTTTTTAGAGGTATTAAAGCCTTTGCTTGCGCTTTTTTTCTATAAAAGGACTTTATTAACGTCTGTTTGTTAAGAGGTAGATAAGCTTACAGTATTTTCTAGAGGCTATTCTATTTTGTTGTTTATAAGTCTTGTTATTAACGTTTTTAGGCTTCTACCCTAATATAGTAGTTGTTATAACGCTAGTAGATACGTTAAAGTTAAGAGAACTATTATAAGTAAAGTAAGAGCAAGAGCAACTAGTTTTAATATTGTAAAAGCAGCCTAGCTATTAACCTTAATAGCTCTTTTTAAAGCAATGCAGGCACGTGTGCTTATTTATACAGTTCTAGTTCTAATTAGTTGCTATTCCGCGTAGAGAATCTAGATATATATAGACTATATTACAAGTTTTCTGCTATATAGTAGGTCTTAGTATTTTAATTAATTAATTATTTTCTATTCTACTTAGAGTAAAGAGAATTTTAATTTCTTTACTTAACGCAAGCTTTTAATCCTGTATTTTATAACAGTATATTATATTTAGCTTACTCTTAAATTTAAAACTATAAATTATAGGTACACTATACTAGTTTATCTTATTCTTGTCCTTTACTCTCTTTACTAAGCTCTTTAGACCTTTGTAAAAGTAAATCTTGCTTAGATAGAGATTAACATTAGTTTTTTCCTTTGTTATATTCTCTTTTTTGTCTAGTATTTTGTCTCTTGTTTTGTTCTTTTTCTAATTAATTAATAGAGATCTAAAACAAATAATAGCGCAAGATCTTTTATTTTAGTAATCTAGCTACTAATTCTCTAAATATATTTAGGTTTTACTTGTCTTATATTTTTCTTGTAATTTACCTAGAAGTAGTAATATGTTGTAAGACGCCTACTTTCCTCTAAGAATAAACAACTAGTGTTAGGTTCTATATATATATTCTCTAATTTAATATCTTGCACACTAATAGTAATATTGCCTACTCTATACTTGTTATTCTCTTTATAGCTATATTCTTGTAAACTTGTAAAAAATGTTTTATACTTGTTTTAGAGAGTATTGTTATAATTGTGTAGAAAGAGAACTATGTAGGCATTTTTTAAATTTAGCTCTAATTTGTTGTAGAGTAGGCAAACGTCTACGCTAATAAGAACAGAGTTTGTTCTACTTCTAAGTGCTTGTTAAAGCTAATTTTTATTTCTAAATATTTTGTCTTATAGCAAAGCATGTTTTTTAAAGTTTTTATTGCAGAGTTTCTAAAAACCTATTAATTTAAAAGCTATAAAAGTATGTAGAGTATATTGCTTAGAAAGAAAGAAAGAAATATTGTTCTAGAGCTTTTAAGAAAAATATATATTTAATAATATAATCTAGTAGCTATTATTAGACACTTTATACGTAGAGAATGTTCTTAATTTCTAATACTTATTCTAATTTAACGTCTTAACAATTAAGCAAGCGTTTTTTAAAGCTCTACATACGTAAAGATAGTAGCTTAATAGTAAATGTATAAGCAAGAATAACCTATTAGTAACAAAGCTATAATATAACTACCTAAGTAGTAGAAAGGTTACAGCCTTCTATTGCAATAATTAAGTACTATACATAAAGTTGTATACATAATATAAGCTAGTAAAAACTGCGCAGCCTTGCCTAAAGGCTAGCATGTATTATTTCTTGCAAAATAAAAGAACAAGTAGATATATAATATTAGATTCTTTGCCCTCCTCTTCTAAAGATAATAGGCATTCTGCTAAGAAGCTTAGCTAGCAGTGCTAGTAGTAGTAGTCTAAACTTATATATATATCTAGGTAAATTTTCCTGCTCCCTTAGCTAGTACTTAGAAGAATGTAGTATAGAGTTAGAAGTATATATACTGTTGCCTATTTTCTTTATTAGCTGTAGAGTAACAGATTAATTGTTTTTATGCAGGTAAGATATAGCTTGCAAGCTACCCTATATACTATAAGGGCTAGAATATAAGATAAAGTCTTGCATCTAATAGCTATATTAAGTTTAAAGGACTAAATTTTTATTCTCTAGCTTTTTGTTCTTCTAAATAAGCCTAGAGAGCTTGCGCTTTAGGTCTTCTATATACTATTAGCTATGTTTTTGTTTTAGCTTGCAGCCTCTCTGCTTGCGCTTAGAATTAGAACTTATATAGAATATTAGCATTAAAGTCTTGTAGCAACAATAGTTAGTAACATTGTATAAGTGCGCACTAAGATAATCTTACGCTTGTAAAAATAGAAATAAATATTAGACAATAGTAAGACGTATACGTAAAAAAGCAGGTTTATATACTAGTTAGCACTAAAAAGCAATATAAGAGGGTTAAGTGTGTATATATTACTCTCTCTAAAGCTGCTTTTCTTTTTAACTAGAAACATATAATATATACGCAAAGGCAGATTTTAAGTGCATAGTAATATAACTAGAAGCTCTAGAAGATATAAAAAGCTACGCAACTTGCTAGTAGTTGCGCTTTTCTAAATTAAACTAATTATAGCCTTTACAATTAGCAAGGCCTCTACGCAATTATTGTTTATAAAACTAAAGTAAATTAGTTACAAGCTAGCTTCTTTTTAATTAGCCTAATCTTCTACTCGCCCTGCGTCTTTACTACGCTGTAGCTGCTTAACCTTTGCTTGCAGCACATCTTTTTTGTTAAAGCTAGCTCTTCTATTAGCTAACAACAATAAATTAACTTATTATTATATACAATGCTAACAACACCTACTAAATTAATTATTATTTTAGACACGCTGCTAGCTACCTCTCTGTTAACGTAGAATTTAGCAATACTATTTAAAAATAGATTAGACTGCTAGGGCATTAACTATAAGGACATTAAGCTTAAGTTTAATAAGTTAGATGCATGTGCTAATATTATAGCTAGTGTAATAAGTATCTCTGCCTCTCTGCTGCTTAATATATTAACAGCAATTAGAGCCCTTCTATACTATATTTACTAACTCTTCTATCTAGTTTTAGCTACAAATACTATACTTCGCGCACTAATACTTCTCTAGATTAGGTTAAACGCTTTATACTTTGTTGCTGCTACTAACAAATATAAAAAGAAGTAGTTAGCTTTGCTTGCTGTACTTTGCAGCTAGTTTATACTACAGAGGTATAAGTAGAAGGAGCAGGTAAAGTTTATAATAGTTAAGAAGCTTAATAGCGTTGCTTCTCTAATTAGCACTATTGTAGATTTTTAGATAGTAGTAGAGGTAGTATAGAACGCACTATTTTTACTTAACTTTTCTAATAGAGAACTTAAAGTGCAGCAAAACCTATAGCAGCTTAGAGCATCTAGGTAGCTGTAAATAGATCTACTTGCCTAGAAGACACGCAACAACTTTGTTATAGATTACAAAATGTAATAAAGGCAGCGTCTAGTTAAGTATTCTCTAAGGCTGCTCTAGGTATTAACGTTTATAGAAACTTAGAAGTTGTAGTTTAAGTATATAGTAGTTATAAATTGTAAAGGCTCTAGATTTAGCAAGAAAGGATAAACTAAAAGCAACTAAGAAATAGCCCTTAGAACTTCTATATACCTAAAGGAGACAATAGATACTTTTAATAACTTAACTTTATATATACATTAAATTAGAGTTAAGGTTTAAGTAATTTTAAAGGCTGTACAAAAATAAAATACTACACGCCTAGTAATACTGTCTTCTCTATCTAAGCACTGTTTTCTGTAGGCCCTTAGCTTATTTCTCTAGAGAAGGCTTTAAAATTAGCTCTTGTTTTAAGAAATTTAAATAGTTAAACGCTTGCTAGATACTTTATTCTTGCAAATAAGCTTAAATTTGTAAGGGTTATTAAAGTTAAGAGATATATATCTAATTGCAACAAGAACGTCTCTATAAGTTGTGCTAGTTTTAAACAGCTTGCTAATATTTGCAGCTAAACTGTACTATATATTGTAAAGCAGGTTTAACAATTCTATATAGCGTGTAAGCTTTACAACTTTTAAAGTCTCCTATTTAAGAAACTTTAAAAAGATTGCAGGTCTAATAACTTTAGTATACTTATATTTAAGTAGATAATCTCTTATAAGTGCAATAAAGACTATTACGTAGCTTATAAGCTAGTTAACTAGGGCTAATAAATTTTTTATATTTTTAACAACCTCTTTAAAAATATAATTTAAGGGCAGGTAATCTTTCTCTTCTTTAAACAACTTTACTAGTTAAGATCCTAGCACTATACAACGTCTTAGCCTAGGTAAGAATTGTATAGCTTAAGAAAGCTTAGGTTAACTACTTTTATTATCTCCTCTTTTACGTAAGATAAGCTAAATATAGCAGCGTTAGTAGTTTATATTATCTTTTAGAGAATAGAACAAGTAACCTACCTCTCTTTGCAAATTATAAGCAAAGCATACTTACGCTCTATATAGCCTAGGTATATTAATTATTGCTAACTCTGCTTCTAAGAAAAGACTACTCTATTTAGATTAATATAGTCTATTAATCTGTATATAGTAAGAGTGTGTACTTTAACTTTATTGTATATTTTAGAATTTAGTAGTAAAGGATCTATTAGCAGCAGCAGGCGTAGACTACTTGTTTAATAGTACAAAGATGTTTTTATTGCTTAATATTAATGTATATAAGAGAGTTGTACAGAGTTAAATAGACGCTACTAGTAAGAAAAAAAAAACTACAAAGTTTAACTAATTTTGCAAGTTAATACTTGTCTTTATATATAGACTAGGGCCTAAATTAGCACTAGGCACAGCACGTTTATTTGTAAATTTGTAAGGGCTTAGAAATGTTTTCTATATATACAAGAATTTATTAGCAATTTTTAAGCTTTACTTTTTTGCGTAAAGCAAGTAAATTAAGGCGTAGAAATACTAAAAAAACTCTTTAATTATTAGTAGAAAGAAGTAAGCAGCAAAAAGATTAATTATCTAAAAGACTATAATCTATTTTCTGCTTAAATTAAATTGTATTTAGAAATAGAGGTTATAAGTTAACAGGAGAAGCAACACGTTACTTTAAAAGTTAGAACTAAAGTGCTAAGCGCATAACAGGCAACTAGAAGCTCTAGAAATCTAGAAGCTATACGCTTTACTAGTAGGCTTTTCTAGATTTAAACTATAAGCCTTTGCAATTAGCAAAGCCTTTGCCTAAGTCTTTGTTTATTCCCTTATCTATTAAAATAGACAAGAATTATTTAAATAGTAAGCTATTATATCTAAGTATTCTAAATATACTAGCAAACAAGCCCTTTAAAGCTACCTCTAAGCAACAGCACCTTTTTAACAATTTTTATTTATTTAACGTAAAAGTTACACACTTAGGCTAGAATCTTAGTATTATTATATAGATATATAAGAAGTTATAGAAAGAATTATATAAAGGAACTTGCTTTAATTATTTATACTAGACAAGTAGAGGATTTATAGGTTATTATACTTCTACGTAGCAAAGTTCCTTAATACTAACAAATTAGTAGACTAGCAGCAATCTAGAATTTAAAGCATAGTATTAATGTTACTTTAAAAAGTTCTTTACTACTAATATAATTATATACTATCTAGAAAACCCTTTATTACTAAAAAACACTAGTCTAGAAATATAAGCATACTACAACGCAATATTAGCGTAGATTGCTAGCCTAGCGTTTAGTATAGAGATTAAGAAAAGGTGTCTAGCAATAAGAGCTTAACTGCAGATAAATAAACTACACCTAGTTTCTAGAGATAGCGCAGGTGCCTTTTTAGCAGTTTGCTTGTAGCTTTTGCAATCTAGCTCTACTATTAGCACGCTATACCTCCTATACTCTATGCTTGCTGTGTATAGTAGAGAACCTAAGTAAGATTATATAAATATAAAGTAGAGTTGTGCGTTAACTATATTAAATACTATAGATATACTAGTAAATATAATTACGCAAGGCTCTATAGCTTCTTAAATTAGTTCTCTACTACCTATTAGTATAGGTAGAGCTTACCTTGCTTCTTTCTTAGCAATTTAGATAACTATAGAAGATTAAAAGAGATTAGTACCTGTATAGTTGCTAAGGTTTTAAGTACTAGATATTATTAAGCTTCTACACGCTATAAATAATATTAATTATGCTACAAACTAGGTATCTACTAATCTAATTGTTATTAATATCTAAGAATTTGTTAACAAACTACAAGATCTAAAAACAAAGCTAGAGAAACTTAGCTTGTAGTTTGTACTAGAGTTAAACGCACTAACTTTTATATATATAGAGCGTATCTCTTAGGCTCCCTTGTATTGCCCCTTAATAGTTATAATTTATAGGACAAAAGATACTAACTGCTTAATTAATAATACTAGGCTATTTAGGGACTTATTGTTAAACATATATCTATACGCAGATATTAAACTTTTTAAGGCTAAAGGAAAAGAACATGCCTTTATATACAACTTGTATAAAGACAAATAGATAAAAATAGTTGTAGATACTATAAAAAAGATATTTTAGAAAACCTAGAGAGGGCTTCTCTATTTCTATTAAATACTATAAACATTTTATTTTAACTTAACAGTCTCTATTATTTCTTTCTAAGCTAATAGAGTCTAGACTACAACACTTTTCTCTTAGTATACAAACCCTTGCGTGTTACACTTGTTTTTAATTGCTAGATAAGTCTCTAGAGCACAATTAAGCTAAGGCGGTGCTTATAGCTAAAAGTAGTATAGATAAGCTTTTAAGACGTCTATATAAGAGATAAGCACTAAGTAGAGTAAGTTAGCAGTAACTTTAAGTATTAGAGATAAACACTAACTTGCAATAATCTCTTCTTTCTAGACACCTATCTAATAGTTTACTAGGCTGTACTTTTCTATAGAATTACAATTCTTAACAAGCTGCGTTTCTATCTTCCCTAGAAAGTTGTAGTTAATAAGAGTTTGTAGTAGTTATAGTAGCTACTCTATAGTAACTATTGCCTTAGTTATTTCCTTCTGCTGCTGCACTATTATAAGCTAACAGCTATTAAACTCTTTCTATAATACAAGTTGCTGTTAATAGTAGTTCTTATTGTTGTAAACTAGGCCTATAGTTAATTTAGCTCCTTATTTTAAAAGCGCCTAGAAAATATACTTACCTAAAGTCTTAGCCTAATACAGTAGCCTGTTTAATAGTTTTAACAACTGCTACTCTGCCTTACTTAGATAGCTATTCTCTGCGTGCTTAAACGTACTATTAAGTTTGTTTTAGTAACTATTGTAGGCAGCATTATACTCTTTGCTAGTGCTACTGCTCTACTGCTGCTTTTATTTGCTATAACTAGTCTAAGTACATCCTCCTTTAGCCTAATATTAGTCTACTAAGTAAAATAGAGCTTACTGTACTATATTAAATATAGAAGAAACATTTTAAGTAGTTATTATATTTGCGTATACGCTGTAATATTGTGTTAGGTAGTGCTCTATAGTTAAAATACGTAGTAGTAAAAACATGTTAGAACCTAGAAAACGCTTCTAGCAATAGTTATTGCTTATTATACTTAGTAGACAGATTATACAGACAGCTAGAACAGGTAGAGTTGCGTACTTTACTAGCACAGCAAGGTAACTAGAGAGGCTAGATTTAAGTTTAAACTGCAACAACGCTAGATTTAGATAGCCTCTGCTTGCTGCTAAGGCAAAGCTACTACTATTGTAAATTCCTAGTTGTAAGTAATCTCTATATACACAATCTTACTTTAAATACGTTTATTTGCAAACTAGGTAGCACTTATACTATCTAGTAGAGATTATACTTTGCTATACTAATCCTAGAAACTATCTTTACTCTTTTTTCTCTTTTTCTGCTCTATCCTTCTATATAAGATTAACTTGTAGCTATTTGTTTGTTTTTCTATAAGCCTTATAGGCGCAGTTAGGAGACTTAGCTGCTGTATATATATAGCTAACTCTAGCAATTACAGTATAGAATATAGAGAAATTATAGGCAATTGCTAGGCACATATAGCAAGCTATACAGCTCTAAAAGTTTTATATTAATATCTATGCACTAAGTGTTCTAAAAAGGCACTAATAAGTAACTAAGGTAGTTATCTAGAGCAAACATAGTAGTATAGGGCTAGTGCATAAAATTAAATATAGCTATAGTTATTAGAGAAGTTTAGAATAAATACTTAGTAAGCTTTAGCTAAACTTAGGTTTTGCTAAAATAGGCAAAGACTACTTATTTTGTAGCTATAATCTTAAAAGCGCTGTAAGAAACCTAGTTATAGTAGCTTTAAGTCTTAGACTTGCTGTTGCAGCAAGTAATAGTAGAGGATAGAGAAGAGTAAGTATCTAGACAATAGTAATTTAGAGATAATATAGAGGTTATAAGCACTACTAGAACTATGTTATTAGGTTTTTTATATTTTATAAGCTATACAGATAAATGTTGCTTTTAAACTAATTTATTTACTTTAGTTTTATCTCTAGATTCTTTAGATCTTAAAGCAGCCTTATACAAAGGCCTGCGTAGCTTTAGTATTGCAATCTAGGTTAACTACTCTCTTTTTCTATTGTTTTTATTTTCTATCTCTTTAAACAGGTTATTTTAAATTAGATAATTCTTGTGCAATTGTGCAACACTAAACATGTTGTTTATAACTCTAACTAATATCTTCTTTATTGCATCTACAAAGAAAGAATTCTTGCTTAATAAAAACACCTTTACTAGGTAAGTACTAATAATATAATTAACGTGTTTCTTTATTTCTTCTATCTAACTTAGAAAGGCAGTGCGCTTGTTTTTGTTGCTTTGTTAGTAGATTTACATTAAGTTAATAGCTATAGGTATAATAACTATTTAATAATTAGTATCTAATTAATTTAATATAATAGAAGGGAATATCTTATAATCTTTCCCTAAATAAGAAGGCTTAACGTATAGAGTAGTACTTAGCTACTATAGTAGATAAGTCTCTAGTTTTAAGTCTTTTAGAGTCTTCCTAGAAATATATACGCTGTATTTGCGCTACTAAGATAGTTCTAATACGTGTAGCTACTTTATAACAATTTGTTTTAAAAATGTCTAGTTAATCTTGCTAAGACGTGTTTTGTAAAAAGACACTATTTTAGTGTAATCTCTAATATATAAACTATTTATAAGAATAGTTACAACAGCATTCTTTTTGTCCTCTCTATAGCGTGTTCTAGAGGTTGCTTCTTTTAAAGTTAGAAGTTTTCTACGCTGCATATAACTTAGGCAAGTAGTAGAACTACTAGACTCTTCTATCTATAATATATTATTCTAGCAAGCTCTCTTTAGAGTTTAAGTAGTAGAAGATAGATCTTAAAAAGAAAGAAGGTCTATCTCTAAATTATAGAAGAGAACTTGTTAGGCTCTATTCTTAAATAGCTTAAAGAGCCTAATAGGTTGCCTAAAATCTTTCTAGGCGTTATATATAGATAATGCTTCTTTGCACAATACGTATTTTGCTATAGATAAAGATTAAAGAGATTGTGCAAAATATTAACTTGCTAATAATATATATACTTGCTTAAAACTTAATAGTAGAAAAGGCTAGAGAGTTTATAAAGATTCTAGCTAGGTATGCATATAAGAAGAGAATAGCTAGTTTGTAGAACCTATAGTATACAAAACCTATTGTTGTTAATTACTACCTCTTATAAAAAGCAAATAGCTATTAAGCCTGCCTTGTCTTCTAATGCAGAAATATTAGGATATTTGTTATTTTACTACTAAATTAGTTTTATTTTTATATTAAGCTAGCACGCAACTTAATATTTTTGTAGGGTAGATAGCATTACAAAGATAAATGTTAATATATAAAAACAGCTGTTAGAAGTTTTTAATAACGCTACTCTAAATTAGAGCCTAAGTACTAAAGTAATAGTAGAGCAGTTACATAGTATACTACCCCTTGCTAAGACATTAAAACGTTAAGAAACGCTTTAAAAAGAGCCTTCTTTATTAGCTGCAGCAAAGTTTTATATTGTCTCTTACGTATATAATACTAGATATTCTATACTAATATATACGTAAAGAAATTACTACAAACCTCTAGAAACAAGTACCTACTACTCTGTTGCATTTAGAGAAAACTATAATAGCTGTTAAGGAGGAACTAGAGTAATAAAAGATAGAATAACAACATTATAGGTAAAAACAAATTGCTGCGCTAGAAAATTAAAGATAGCAGGTTTTTTTAAAGCAATTCCTACTTATACGTTTCTATCTACGTTAACTAGAAAGTAGGTTTTAGTAGAGCTAGGTATACCTTCTAGCAAAAGCTGCTATATTACCTAATGTACAAGCTAGTATACTTAGGAGGAAATTTTCTTATTGTTTAGTAGTAGAGGCTTTAGAGGAGTCTATAACAATACAATAGAATAATTGTAAAAACAGCTATTAGAAGATTATACTACTAATATAACGCTACTTTAAATACAGTTAGTCCCTTAGGCTAGCTAAGCTTTGCAAATTGTAAGGCAATAAAGGGGCAGTTACATAGACAAATACTTCTTTGCTAAGATATATAAACTTCTTACAGAGCCTTAAAGTTACCTTATTTTTTAGCAAATTTATGCTATCTTGCAGGTAATTAATGCGTTATATTCTTTAGCTTTTTCTTGTTTTTATTAATATTAAATTTAGAGATTTACGCAAAGCCTACTTAAACAAGAAATACACTACTATGCTAGTGCATTTTAAACAATTTCTAATAAATATTAATAATAAACTAGAAAAGTAGAAGACAGAATATAATACAGAATATACTGCTATAGTAACGTTATTGCTATTAAGACTATAGAGGTATAAAGCAGATAGACAAGTAGCTGCGCTAAAAAATTAGAGATAGCAGGTTTTTACAAGCTAATTTTTACACGTACGTTTTTACTAACTTTTGCTTTACGTATAAATCTCTAAAGATACTAGCTCTTTTAGCGTTTAGTAATTTTCTAAGCAATAAGGCTACTAGAATTATATATAAATAGCTTAAGTAATTAGCTTATTGTCTCTATTTAAATTACAAAGGATAGCGCGTATATAGCTAAATATAAACGCTCTTTAACTTGCACTACTATCTCTTTAGGCAGCGCTATTTTCTGCGCTGCTAGGCAGCTAACGTTTATTAGTAATAGAGTAAGCTTTATAATGTAGCAAGCGTAATTAGTGTATAAATCTAAGCCTAGTCTATAGCAATATTATTAAAAACAAGTTTAAGTAGAATATTTCTTTAGTCTATTATACTATTACTAAGCTTAAAAAATGTAGTATCTAAAGAATTAGTAGAATTAGTAATAGCTGCAGTTTTAATAGATCTTCTGTTTTACCTTCTATCTCTTTAGTCTGCTAAAGATTGTTTCCTGCTTTTAACTTCTTGTTCTAGTAAGATTGCAAGTCTAGTTAACTGTATAAAGGTAAGTAACTAGACTAATTTGCGTATTTATGTGCATGCAACGTAAGTTTACCTAGAGATAATAATATTGTGTTAGTAATTAGTTTTCTATATAACGCCTTAAATAGCAAAAGAGAGCCTTACCTTAACAAATAGAATCCTGTAAAACTAAGGTAGGCGTAGGCAAGCATATAGATAACAAAGTAGTTGCCTACAATGCTAGTTTAGCACTATATTACTGCCTAATTGCTTTGTTGTTCTTAGTAGTAGTTAGACATTTGTGTTTAGAGGCTAACTGTAGTTACTAATCTTTGTAATGCTTATAGGCAGTTACTATCTAAGCTTTTATTTAAATAGCCTTCTTTCTCTAATTATTAAATTCGCGCGAATTAATTGCTTATAGAAGGGCCTTTAAATTATATTTTCTAAGGTCTAAGTGCGTAAACGCTAAAAGACTTGTAATACTTTTCTATAGAGAGAGTTTAAGCTTCTCTACTGCAAGATACCTAAGTCTATATTTAATAGAGCAGGTTGCTACTTTCTATAATCCTACGTAGAACTTATTAGACTTAAGAAATATAAAGATTGCAGAGAAACAACTGCTGCGTCTAGAAAAGACCTTGTCTTTAGTAATTTTATTAAGTTAAGATAGATAGTTCTTGTTATAATTTAACGCTAAACTTTGCTTTGCAAGGGCTTGCTAAAATTGTGCCTATAGTGTGTCTACAGAACTATTTACGCTTAAAAGACAAATATTAACAATTTAGGTGTCCTCCTAATTCTACGCAGCAATTCTAACTGCTAACTCTACTATTTTAGAAAAAAACTCTACTATTGTATTAAGTCTTGTTACTATAGCTTTTGCAAGCAAGGAAGGTTCTAAAGCTAGCAAGCTAGCTAGCAAACTACTTAGAGTATCTAAACTTAGCAAACTAACTAATAAATTAGCTAACAAAGTAGCTAGCAAACTGTAGCGTAAATTATCTAGCAAGTTAGATAACAATCTATATAAAATATCTAGACAGCGTAAATTATCTAGCGAGCTAGCTAGCAAGCTGCGCGAAATATCTAGATAGCGTAAAATATTTAGATAGCGTAGATAGCGTAAAGTGTTATCTAGACAGTAGAAAGCGTCTAGATAGCATAAAGCGTTATCTAGATAGCAGAAAGCGTCTAGACAGTGTAAAGCGTTATCTAGATAGCAGAAAGCGTCTAAATAGCGTAAAGCGTTATCTAGATAGTAGAAAGCGTCTAGACAGCGTAAAGCGTTATCTAGATAGCGCAAAGTGTTATCTAGACAGTGTAAAGTGTTATCTAGACAGCGTAAAGTCTTTAGACAGCGTAAAGCGTCTAAAATGTCTAGACAGCATAGAGCGTTTAGCAAGTTTGCTAGTAAGCTATCTAGACAGCGTAAAGCGTCTAAAATGTCTAAACAGCGTAAAGCGTTTAGCAAGTTTGCTAGTAAGCTATCTAGACAGCGTAAAGCGTCTAAAATATCTAGACAGCGTAAAGCGTTTAGCGAGTTCGCTAGTAAGCTATCTAGATAGCGTAAAGCGTCTAAAATATCTAGACAGCGTAAAGCATTTAGCGAGTTCGCTAGTAAGCTATCTAGATAGTGTAAAGCGTCTAAAATATCTAGACAGCGTAAAGCGTTTAGCAAGTTCGCTAGTAAGCTATCTAGACAGCGTAAAGCGTCTAAAATATCTAGACAGCGTAAAGCGTTTAGCAAGTTTACTAGGAAGCTATCTAAAGGGCTTAAGGTTTTAATTGTATTTGCAATAGACTAAAGCCTTTTAATTGCTTAATGTATTTTAGATTGCGTAATAAGGCTAAGAAAATGTCTAATGTTCTAATTAGAAGCAGTATACAATGCTTCTATAGCTGCAGGAAGATTATCTATATTAAGAGTAGATAAAAAAGAAGTAAAGAGGTAGCTTTTTACAACTTTGTTGTTTATATACACCTAAGACGCTACAAGATATAGCTTGCAAATACAGCTAATAAAAGT